>VOPJ01014757.1:0-37199 GCA_014673585.1 Semibalanus balanoides | reverse complement strand
GCATTCTGAAGTTGATTCTTTCCATGCAACGCCATAAGCGTAATGTTAAAATCTAACAATGTTGGGGGCATCTGCCTGAGATACAGGTTGTATATTTTTGTATCACGCATGTATTATAAGAGGTCCAGTTGATGCACAAAAGGCCTTTGTTGCTCTGCATCCATGAAACCCCAGATCAGTCTTCCAAGAGCACCGATCACCCTCTTACTACCCTGGTCGACCCTTCGGGGGGGGGCTAATCAACCCTTCGGGATCCCCGGCCGACCTTCCAAATTGGAAGGTCGCTCGTGACCGTGAGCATTATTCTACCACACAAAAACTGCAACCATGTTGAAGAAATTATGATGTTTTGTTGCTGGCAATAGTCATTTTCGTCGAATCACCAATAAAACCACGTTTAACACTCGCCTTACGGCAGTGTTTCCCAGGGTTCTTGACACAATTACCCCTTTTCAGCAGTCAGAGGAGGCCATTACCCCACCCTTCATTTTTTTTAATAGCGTTGTTTTCCAATGCGTTGGTTGCACGTGTTTACACACTTCCATTGGAGCGTCGCAACTCGCAATATAAACAAGACTGAGAGCGCACATGTATTTATTCCCTTTTCTTCACCAATTTCTCAACCCTGGGCTTCGTTGCCGACAAAGCGCACCACAAAGTTGAACTAAGCCGAGGGCTGCATCAAAGCTGTCTTAGCGTAAAATTTATGGTTCAACTTCACATGGGCCTTCGTCACCCCCACCGAATGGCTCCGTTACCCCAAATGGGGTCATGTTTATGACCCACTGTTTGGGAACCACTGCCTTACGGGAACCGTTTCTCACCCTCGCCTTACGGGGGGGGGCTGCTGACAGGCCCCCCGTACTTCCTGTTCTGTTAACTTCCAAACCAAGCAGCATAGAGCAACGCGGTAAAAACTGGCATGTTGCCTGTAATGTGAAGAATCTAACAGTATGCAATTTTTATGTTTCAAGTCAACGGGTGACCTTCCTGGTCAAGTGAATGACCTGAAGTCGACTATGTCTAAAAAATATATTTTGCTCTGTCCGTCGTCATTATCGAAGTTTCGGAAATAAATGATTTGGTTAGCACCTCAATTTTGGTCGTTGAATTAGCTATCTGACCATATATCGATTTTTGTGTCTGGGTTAGGTTATCTTATTAGGTAAATCGTCACACCTCTTATACCTCTTAAATCAGGTAAATCGTCACAGTGTCATATTTAGAAATCCACCAAGGGGGGGAAGCCCTCAAGGGGCACCAAAACCACTCATGAGGGCGCCGTTAGCGAAAAATTTGTTGAGGGGGGGGGGAGGTCCGATGATTTCCGATGGCGCCTATGATTTCCATTTTGCGTACTTGTCTCCCAAATATCCTTCAAAGCGCCCTCCGAGTCCAATGTACTCTGAAGGACCCCTCCCAAATATCTCCGAAGCGCCTTTACGATACACTCGAGGCGCCTCTCAAATACTCGAGAGGACACCCCTGTGAGACCGGAGTCGGCCCCCGCCTCACACTCAGCGAACGACGCCTTTTGGAGGTATCTAGGAGGCGCCCTCGGCCTCGGAGATATGTATCTGAGGGGTGATTTTGACTATGGTGAGAAAGCGCCTCAGAGGTGAATCGCCTTCTTAGGGCTTGAGTATGTGGAAGGCGTCTTCAGATATGTATCGGAGGCGCCTTCAACGGCCTTCTCGTGTAATGTATCGGATATATGTATCGGAGAACACCACCGTAAGTGTATTCGAGGACGCCTTGGAGGTATGATGGGAGGGCGCCATCGGGAGGGAAGTATCGGAGGGCGTCTTTGGAGCCTGTAGAGTGTATAAATTTTGGAGAGCGTTTTCAAAGGGCATGGCTTTGGTAGGTATTTAAGAGGGCGCCTTCATGTTAGGTATCGGATGGCACTTGGATGTGTTTATTGGAGGGCGCCTTTGGAGGTATTGTTTGAGGGCCCTCATATTTATCAAAGGGCGCCTTTGAAAAGCATGGTGGGGAAGCGTAAGAGGTGTATTGGAGGTCGCCCTTTGGACTATGTAGGAGGGTGCCTCTGGAAGGCATTTAGGAGGCCACTTTGAAGGAATGTGGGAGGGCAACCTTCAGGTGTACCGAGCGCCCTCACATTTCAGTGAAAACCGTTCATATTCAGCCGGAGCGCGCCTCACATTCAGCGATGAGGCGCCTCGGCGCCCTTTACTGAGTAGCGCATTTCATGAACCAAGGCGCCTGCCATGAGGGCGCCTTCGGAGCCCAAGGGGGGGGGGGGTGGGGTGGGGGGCATGGTGCGGTGACCCCCCTAAATACGCCCCTGAATCGTCACCATAGATGATAATTGCTATGGGTGATTTGCATTAGAAACCTCGACTCGATCATATCCGGGATAGCGATCAGAAAACCTGTTAAGGTTATGAGGGTAAGACACATAACCATCAAAGATAGAATGCAAAACATATTTTTCATACCATTTATTTCAAAACCGGTACCGGAATTCGGTGCGGACCGAAATTCGTGGCTTAGTATTTGAAGTACCGGTCGTTAAAAGCGTGGAACGCTTATCATCTTTAACTTGAAATATATTTTGGTAGGAATGTTTATATTCAAAATGTAATCAATTTCAATATACTTTGGTCTCGTCTTTCGATTTCAAGTAGGAATGCAACTTTTGTTGAAAAAGGTAATATTTCCCCTTCATACACATTTATAATGCAGTTTTAATCCACAACTTTATCACGTTGTTGAGTGTACACTGTGATAGAATTGAGCCGCGAGGAAGACGCTACGTAAGCAAGAAACGTTGACATTTTCGACCGTGTATACCATTCATTTTATACTATGCATGTCTGTGTTTTGTCCATTGCACTGGTACATCTGCTGGACATCTGGAATGTTTTAGTTTTGACAACCTTATCAGGAAACGCTCCAATTTTCCGACAGTCAGATAAAAACAGCCATAACAGCACCAAAGCGGCGTATGATGTGTTTGTATTATTGTCATCTGAAACAGGGCTGGATCAAAGAGACCGAGAGCCAGATCACGTGCTTACATTACACAAGTATTCGCTTTTTCGTTACGCTGCTATACAATTTCAACTATGCTGACGTCAAATATCTACTACCAAGCTGTTGAAAATATGAATGAACGTAAGCATACTTTCTATTCAAGGCCGTCGATTGCGACCACGATCCCCAAAGTGTTCTCAAAGATATGATACACATTCTGCATGAACCAAAAATAGGTTGTTAGTAAAGGTCAAGGTCAATGTTAGGTCACAAAGGTCTACCAAGCTGTTGTACCTTTTCACGCTCACTATTCACCAAGCACTATTCACAAAATATCTGCGAAAGTCATGCAACAAATGTTGTATGGATTTTTTCCTCGTATAGTTAGATAGTGATAGTCATGTTACCACCTTACGTCAAATACGTGAAGTAAGTGTGAAGTTTATGTCAAGGTCATGTCACTTAGGTTCCAAATTTGGAATTAATAAATACAAACCAGTAAAGCGCCGTAGTTGACGATGAACGAGCGAGCGCGAAGGAAATGTATGGTGAATTTCAACTCAATCGGGCAAGTAGTTTCTAGGATACACAAAATGGTGCGCACATGCGCACGTGGAGAGACACCCATCCCTGACTAGTGTAAAAGCGGCGGCTGAGGGGTCCCCAACCACACACCAAATTGGAGCACAATCGGTTCAGCCGTCCCTGAAAAATATAATAGGGATGTGCACGTGTGCAGTGCGCACGTTCAGAGGCACCCCACCCCTGACTAGTGTAAAAACGGCGGATTAGGGGTCCCTAACCAGTAACCACACACCAAATTCAAACACAATCAGCCCAGCCGTTGCGGAGTTTTTGCGACAAAATACCTTTCAACCCTCCATACGCGCCATGCGTCACGCGCAGTGGCAGTCACCCACATGAGTTGGCACTGGTAAACAACAGGATTGATTGGATGGAGCTGCTCAGCAAAGAAGACCGTTTTTCAATCGGACGTGCGGTTGCAGAGATATGAGCTTCTCAATAGCGTCACCACGGTTTGGGTCGGGTTGGGTTGAGTTGGGCCGCTCGTAATATTTTTCCCATATACCACGTAAAGACGAGCGAGCGCGAAACGCTCGCTCGTAATCATATTTTCCCCATATACCACGGAAAGACGAGCGAGAGCTTTGCGCTCGCTCCTCTCGCTCGATAAACAGGCATGTCCCCAGACCAGTTTTGTCTCCGGTAATACAGTGCTGGCATTGATTTGTTTATATCTGGTCAATAAAAGCTCAAAACGCAATTTCAAGACATAACGTCATGAGTTACCAATACTACATAATACGATCATGAATCCCATAAGTCAGTCAAATATGGGATATAATTTCAAAATTTTGCATTATAGTTGCTCATCTATTGTGTTCTGACATACATTCCGTTTTGATATCATTGAGAGAACAAATTGCAGGCATTCATTTATATATTTTTACTTTTTGGGGTAAAAAAGTCAGCAATCCGAGAATGTTTGTTTAGCCTTTGCCATTAAAAATGACGTTTTTAGATTTAATTACTCAAAATATAGTATTTGTACGGTCTGTTAAAGCTTAGCTGATTTTTATGTAAAACTCATGTGTGTCACTCTAGTGACGTCACTTAATTCGCTATATCTTTTTTTTCCACGAAATTGCTTCATTTTTTTCACAGAGGACGTAAACTCGATGTAGAAGAAGGTATCCGAGGTTTCACGTTGATAGCGCTATTGTTTTTTAAAGCTATTACGGAATTTCATGAGGGGGACGTTAAACGGCCTCCAGTCAATGCCGGGTCAATATGCCGGTCCCATATTGGCAAAAATTTGGGTATTTGCAAAATTTAGAACGTTAATCTTACTCAGATATTATTCGATGTCGAACAGGGTACAGGGTACTCCCATGAAGTAATTCGTTACTTCGTAAAATACCAGCAAAACGCTTTTAAGAGCGATGACCGAGCGGACACACTCCGGCAAAGCCAACAACTTCTAAAATGTGAAATAGTACGGGTGGTGCACACGTGCGGCATGCACTTTGTGCATTGACTTAGTCCCAATACGTATAAAGCGTTTGGTAGTCATACCCTAGTCCGCATGCAAAATTTCAACTGAATTACACCAGCAGTTTCTGAGATTAAAACAGTGGCTCGCACGTGAGCACGTGCATAGTGACCCGAAATCCGCTATAGGTGTGTGCAAAGCAAAGCTAGCATATAGCAACAGCCATTCTGTTTGATTCGTGCAAATTTTCATCTCGATACTAGGCTCAGCTGTCTCCGAGATTTTATATTCGTTGGGTGGTATACAATATACATGTAGTTGATCCCATTCATTCCGAGGGTAGTGAACCGTGACTCTATAAACACAGTCGACATAAGTAGGTTGACATGGGTGCGCAGCCGCCTTGCAGCATACATATCGTTTCGCAAGATCTCCCATCTACGTTTCTCCTACACCCCATAAGTCTGAAGCACTCCTCTGTCAAACGCGTGATATTGTTTGGATTATCGATAGCTATGTAAACAAGACGATACTTGATCCATTGCTGTGCCAGTTATTACGAGCGAGCGCGAAGCGCTCGCTCGTCTTTACGTGGTATATGGGAAAAATATGATTATGAGCGACCCGACCCAAGCCCGACCCGACCCGACCCGACCCGTGGCGGACGCTTTTGAGAAAGCTCATTCTTTGGGAACCGCACGTTCGATTGACAAGCGCTTTTTATGCGAGTAGCCCATCAATTCCCTACATGATCTTTACCGAGTGCCGACTCATGTTGGTGACTACCACTGCGCGTGGCGCGTGCCGCGTAGGGGTGTTGAAATGGGTTGTCGCCAAAAACTCCGAACTGGCTGGGCTGATTGTGCTCGAATTTGGTGTTGGTAGGGACCCCTCAGCCACGCTTTTCCACTAGTCAAATAAGGGAGGTGGGGGTGCCTCTGCACGTGCGCACGTGCACACCCCCCTATTTTCAGGGGCGTAGGAACTCGTTGAAGTTGTGGGGGGGCAAATATGCATTTTGAAGTCGTTCTTTTCCATGCAACGTTCTAGCGTAATGTTAAAATCCGAAAATGTTGGGGGGCAGTTGCCCCCCTGGCCCATAGGCTCCTACGCCTATGCCCCTATTCTATATCTCAGAAACGTCTGAACCGGTTGTGTTCGAATTTGGTGAGTGGTTAGGGACCTCTCAGCCACCGTCTTTCCACAAGTCAAGGGTAGGTTATCCGCTAGTCTACAGCGTGGCGCACGTCACACCCCCAATTTATATATTTCAGGAACGGCTGAAGCCGATTGTGTTCATTTGCGTGTGAGTAGTTTGGGACCTCTCAGCCGCCAGTCCTTTCCACAGTCAGGGTGGGTGGCTCTGCACTGGCTGCACGTGCACACCCCTCATTATATACTCGAGGACGGCTGAGCCATTGTGTTTCAAATTGGTGTGTGGTTAGGACGCTCTCAGCCTCCAACATTTCCATAAGACAGGCATGGGTCGTCTGCACGTGCGCATGTGTGCACATTTTTTGTATTCCAGAAACACAACTTCCCCGATTTGAGTGAAATTCACCATACATTTCCTTCGCGCTCGCTCGTTCATCGCCAACTACGGCGCTTTACTGGTGTATGTACCTGCGAACTGACCAACCGTGTCTAATGTCTCTTCAGTTCATCCATCCCCTCGTCTATCTGTGCTCACCTTCATCCATCACCAGTCCATGAGTACAGTCTAGGGTAGATGTTCTGTCCACTTTATCACCTCAACCGATGACGATGTTCCCGGTGAATAAACCCTTCGTGAAAACGGCTAGTAGCAGTCCTTTCAGTGCTCTATTCGAATAAATCCTCCATTTCCCTGGGGGCGATGTTTGTTTTCGTCTGACGGGGAAGCTAGCGTGGAAAGTATTCTTAAAAACCTTTGGTTAAGCGCACCCGTTTAGTTCAATGTCAGCTTTGTCTATCGTGCTGGTTTGTCGTGCTATCATGCATGAAAATATCAACCTATTTTTGCCCTCCCCCTGATACCCGAGGGAGGAGGTCTATTATTAATTGCATTGGATTCCACTGCGTTGCCAGCACCGACAGACAGAGGCAGAAACAGCGGACAGAACTTTTGCACGGACAGAACATTTACCCTAGACTGTACAGTGTACATCCTGTCCCATCCGCTCCTGTCTCGGCAGCCTGTTTCCCCGATGTTGGCGTGTTCTGCAGTATATTATATGTCTCGGCAGCCTGTTTCCCCGGTGTTGACGTGTTCTGCAGTATAGTATATGTCTCGGCAGCCCGTTTCCCCGGTGTTGACGTGTTCTGCAGCATAGTATATGAATCTCGTCCCCGGCGGTGCAGTGTGTCTCACAGACAACCGGCGCTGTGTCTGCCGCAGCGGCGTACTTGAACCGAACAGGAGGCAGCAGCACAGAGACGCCGTCACTAGCGCCGGCCGACGACAACAGCACACAGCTGCTGGCTGCCGCCGAGCCAGAGTCGGAGTCGATGACGGCGTCAGAGTCAGAGTCGTGGTCCGCCCTGAAGGTGGCCGCCCTGGCTGACTGTGACTCGGAGGCAGCCGCCGAGATCGGTAAGTTCATGCGGTGTGCGGCGTGGCAGGCTCATAGAGTGAGGTACGATGCATAACTGTAGATTGTGAGATATAGACTATAGAGGGATCGGCTTTTGTTATTCAATGCCATCCCATTGATTAATGATAGGGGTTAGGAGCGCATTGCCAGCTGTGGTTCTGTTCCTGTCCTGTTGGGTGGCTGTTCTGTGGCATCTCAAGACATTTTTGAGTGTTCAAGTTCGGTTTATTTACGATGGGTTGGCCTCATTTACAGGCATCTTGTTGAGCAGTTGCTGAGTATGCAGTCCAAATGCAAGGGTCTGCTAATATCTTTTATGACGGAGTTGTCCACCGACTCCGACAACTTCCAACTTTGTTCAGCGTTATATTCTTATTCTGGTTCGCTGTCAATATCTAATGCTAAACCAGCATTCTATGGTATTTGCACATGCTATGCAAGTTGATTTAGACTTGCTTTTGCGATAAAAAATATATTTGTTAATATATATATATATATATATATATATATATATATATACAAACACACATTATATAATATATATATCAGGATTTTCTCAAGGGGGGGGGGCACGTGAAAAAAAAATACCATTTTGCTCTCAGTTTCATATGCTGCCTGACCGGCGGGGGGGGGTCACAAAGTTCAAAAACTAATGTTCAAGTGAACTATTTCCTTGGAACAACAGTTGTGCCAGCCACGGGCGTCATTTCTGAAAATGCTTCGGTAGGGCCCTAATGCAACTTTATATAAGTTCAATGTCATTCTTACCATGCAACGCATAGGCCTAATGTTAAAATGTGAAATTATTGGTAGGGCTCGGGCCCTACCAGGCCTATAGAAAACGACACCCATGGTGCCAGGGGTGCAAAGAGAATGGCCGGGCGCACGGGTCGCGTGCAGCTGCCGGGCGAGGCACTGTACGGTTCCTCTCTCTCTCTGATAATAGGAGGTAAGTTTGCTCGTCAGTTGTCGGCTACCTCGTCGAGGAGTCACGTATCACCGATTCGATGGCTGCTATCCAAATCTACTGCAGGCATCGTACAGTCCGCCGCTTTGGCGAGGTCAACAATCGGCTGATCGGAACCTCGTTTTTCTTCACCGGAATGGAGCTTCTCAACAGCGTAGTTTGGGCAATGACAGTTTAACTGACTGAGTCTGGTGATGTGTCCCACAGAGTCACTTCTGGACGCTGCAGTGGCGGACAATGGCAGCTTGCTGGAGCTCGCTATGCAGCAGTTTAACTGACTGAGTCTGGTGATGTGTCCCACAGAGTCGCTTCTGGACGCTGCAGTGGCGGACAATGGCAGCCCGCCCTGGAGCTCGCATGCAGCAGTTTTAACTGACTGATGTGGTGATGTTGACTGAGTCCACAAGAAGTCGCTTCTGGACGCTGCAGTAGCGGACATAATGGCAGCTGCTGTTTGAGCTCGCTATTGCATGTCTGTTTAACTGACGGAGTCTGGTGATGTGTCCCACCGCGTTCTCCTGGACGCTGCAGTGGGCGGACAATGGCAGTCTCTGCGAGCTCGTCTCCAGCTGTTTAACTGACGGAGTCTGGTGATGTGTCACTACAGAGTACGCTTTCTCTGGACGGCTGCTAGGTGGCGGAACAATGTCAGCTCGCGGAGTCGCTATGCAGCTGCTTACTGACGGAGTCTGGTGATGTGTCCCACAGAGTCGCTTCTGGACGCTGCAGTGGCGGACAATGGCAGCCCGCTGGAGCTCGCTATGCAGCAGTTTAACTGACTGAGTGTGGTGATGTGTGACTGTGTCCCACAGAGTCGCTTCTGGACGCTGCAGTGGCGGACAATGGCAGCTCGCTGGAGCTCGCTATGCAGCTGTTTAACTGACGGAGTCTGGTGATGTGTCCCACAGAGTCGCTTCTGGACGCTGCAGTGGCGGACAATGGCAAGCTCGCTTGCGAGCTCGCTATGAAGCTGTTTAACTGCGGAGTCTTGATGTGATCCCACAGAGTCGCTCTGGACGCTGCAGTGGCGACAATGGGCAGCTCGCTGCGAGCTCGCTTATGCAGACTGTTTAAGCTGAGGAGTTGTGATGTGGTCCCACAGAGTCGCTTCTGGACGCTGCAGTGGCGGACAATGGCAGCTCGCTGGAGCTCGCTATGCAGCTGTGTGGCCAGAATGGGTTCGAGGCGATCATCGAGGTAGTGGAGGTGAACTGGAGCTTTATCGACGCCTTTTTCTTCTGCATGACCGTCATCACCACCATCGGTGAGACCTGAAAGTCACGTCACGACCTCTGAACATATACCATTAGGGGAGAGTGCCCAAACTGCACCAGGTTTCCTAAATCCGCCCATGTCAATATCTCGAAAAATATCAGCTCTTATGATTTGGCAGTTGCATTTATTAATCCCCATCACTAAGACTCATTATTTTCCGGTCTGCTGTCGCAAGCAAATGTCAGTGTCGCTGTCAGGAAGTCATTTTTCAAATGGTTGTATATTTCTTATCTGGAACAGCATGTTTACTGCAGCTGTTATGTTCTTATGTAAGTAGAGAAGCTGAAGTGGTTTATTGAACTAGGACATTCAATGCATTTGTAATCCTTTTAAGCAAAAAGCCAGTTAAAACTTAAATATGTCGCCATTTTGCTGTTTTCCGACTTGCAGTGAATTTCCGCATCGCGCCCTATACATATTTCGCCAGGGCCTATAACACTTTCGCCCATGGCGCATTTAAGGCACTCGTGGTATTTGACCCGGTGGTAATAACCTCATGGTATTTGACCCTGTGACACTAAAAACAATTTTCTCCCACATAAATCTAGGTACGGGAAAACTTCGTTCCAAACATAACTGACACACACAATGTGAAACCGAACGGTTTCATTTCGTATATTTGCAAAGTCGAGAAACAATGTTGAATAACATTGGAAAAGTAAGTCACCTAAATGCGCCCGGTCATGGTGCAATTAGGGCACAATGTGCCATACTATTGGCCTTTTGCAAAGGGTCTGCGAAAAAATCCTACGAGCTACCATATCAGTATCGATTGTTAAAGATGAGGTTATTTTGCTAGAAAATGTACCGAATCGTATCGTTACTGAAGCTGCATTTTTATTCATACGACGTATATGCTAAGCACAGGACGTGTTTTCGCTTAAGGGGGCGCAATATGGGCACTCTCCCCTAACTACCTAAGTATGGAATTTGAGAGTAGTGACATGTCTCTATAGTCCATACTGAGAGACAACGTCCATATCTCCATGCGTTATAAATGCACCTATGTCTAAGTGAGTAATAACAAATGACCGATACACATTATTTTTGCACATTAAGAAGGCAGAGGGATAACTTTACGAGCATACTTAAAATTACTGCATTAACTGGTAACTTAATGCAAATCCAGGTGAGAAGTATAACACTAGGACACAGTTGTATAAGACGCCGACTGCAGTAGCTGAACAGTGAACCCGGGACGGTGCCATGGTAGGACCAGACCGGACAGCGTGAGAAGCACGTGCGGTCAGCAGGCGCATGGCGTTCGGCTGCGATCTTGGCGTGCCGAGTTCTGAGCAGGAGATGGTGTCAGCGGGTACAGCACGTGGTCGGCACGGAGCGGCTATCACGCCAGCAGAACAGGGCGGCCCATGTACCCGCGCTCTGTACAGTCACAGCTACACGGTTTAACGCGCATCTCGACCGTCTAAAGTCTGTAGCGCATGCCGTCAATACTACCACTCACCTTGTTATGAGATCCTAAAATTACCATTAAATTATCCTAACTGATATCCACTTTTGCCATTTCATATCCCAAGGTGTTAATAAAAAACGGTGTATGTCTTTGCAACGCCAACATAAAACCACATTTTTTTTCTCATTAAATTGCATTATTACCAGTAAAGCGCCGTAGTGGCGATGAAAGAGCGAACGTGAAGGAAATGTATGGTGAATTTCAACTCAACCGGGCAAGTAGTTTCTGAGATACAAAAAAGGTGCGCACGTGCGCTCGTGGAGAGGCAACCATCCCTGACATGTGGAAAGTGGTGGCTAAGAGGTCCCTAACCACGCACCAAACTTGAACACAATCGCCTCAGCCGTTCCTGAGATATATAATAGGGGTGTGCACGTGCGCACGTGCAGAGGCACCCTACCCTTGACTTGTGGAAACGCGGCGGCTGAGGGGTGCCTAACCACACGGCACACACCAAATTGGAACACAATCGGTTCAGCCGTTTCTGAGATATATATAATAGGGGTGTGCACGTGCGCACGTGAAAAGACACCCTACCCTGACTAGTGTAAAAGCGGCGGCTGAGGGATCCCTAGCCACAGACCAAATTTGAACACAATCATCCCAGCCGTTGCGGAGTTTTTGCGATAAAACACCTTTACACACCCCTCACGCGGCACGCGCCACGCGCTGTGGCAGTCACCCACATGAGTCGGCACTGGTAAAAACAGAATTGATTGAATGGGGCTGCTCAGCAAAGAAGACCGCTTGTCAATCGGACGTGCGGTTCCAGAGATATGAGCTTCTCAAAAGCGTCGCCACGGGTCGGGTTGGGTTGGGCCGCTCATAATATTTTTTCTCATATACCACGTAAAGACGAGCGAGCGCTTCGCGCTCGCTCGTAATTTTTATTTTTTAGCATCTAGACGGACGAAACTTGACTAAAATCCAGATGGGGGCAGGGGGCATATAGGGGCATATTGTTACACAAGGAGCATATTGTTCCCGTTCGCGACTACCCCTCCCCAGTGCTATATTCTTCGCCCTGGAATGGATTATTTTTACCCCCTCCAGTTTGTTCGGTAATAGTGGGAAAACAGCGACGCACAACGCCGTCAAATTTGACCAGCTGTCGGGCGTCAATTACCCACATGGTGTGAATATTTTGACTTCAGGTCATCTCTGGTCAGGTCACCAGGAATTGCATCATGTGGTTGTACTAAAGCCACAGTGTTTGTCCGCACGATTTTAAATTCACGAAAGTTAATAAAGAAAACCCATATAATTCCTGTGTTCAAAGAAAATATAAGGAAACATTCCAAGGGAAAGTTGATTTTAAATCAGTGTTTGATGCACAAACATTTTTTTTCTCGAATTGTGTCGAAATTTTTGGAATATGACCTGAAATCAGGGGCGCAGTCAGGAGGCAGAAGGGGCACGTGCCCCCCACCATTGTGTCGACTTTCACACTAAACAAATATTGGGGACGTCCCTCTTTTCGACCTTTTAGGGTTCCTGCAAAATATGGTGGCCTAAATTCGGGAAATATTTTTCGCGACATTTTTTTCGGGGGCCTTTGCCAATGGGGGCCCCTGAGTATGCTGTGCCCCCGTTGTCGGAGGTCTGGCAGCGCCTCTGCCTGAAACTGACGTTTTCGCCGTTGGCTGGACTGTTGGTCAGGTGATGAGTGATCTCAGCGTGCTCATTCATAGGCGTAGGAGCGTATGGGACAGGGGGGCAACTGCCCCCAACATTTTCGGATTTTAACATTACGCCTACGGACGTTGCATGGAAAGAATCGACTTCAAAATGCATTTTGTCCCCCCCCCCCAACTTCAAATGAGTTCCTACGTCCCTGTGCTCACTGACTGTCAGAATAGCGTTAATGGCTCAGCTCGCTGTCTGTCTGTCTGCAGGATACGGTCACATCTCACCGTCGTCAGCGGCCGGCCAGATATTCTGCATCGTCTACTCCCTGCTGGGCATCCCCATCAGCGGCCTGCTGCTGGCCGGACTCTCAGACTTCTTCGCCGGAAACCTGCTCAACTTCTACGACTCCAAATGGCAGCAGAAGTGGGGAGAGTCCAGGTAGGTCACAGTTAAAGGGAAATAATCACCTTTTATTTTTTGCAACAATTCCTTAGGCTTCCGTAATCCGTTATAGTATAACAATTATTTAAGTTAAATTTAATAATTAAATACAATTATTTTACCTGGACCGCAGCGCCATCTAGTTACAGAGGAACATACATAATGGAACGACTGTACATATACTTCTTTCGAAACTCATGAGAAGTGTTTTCCCATCACTATTTGAAGCGCGCATATCTGGCGCCGGTGTTTCTAATTTGGTCAACACTGGACAATATCCCTGAAACAAATCGCCGACACTACATTAAGCGCACGTAGGACGTTGTGAAAACGCAAGATGAGCTTTTTATGTAATTTCCAGTTGTTTTGTTATTTTTAATTTTTGGGTGAATAAATGATTATTTTTCATGATTACATGAGGCATAGTGTTATATACAACCAGAAACTAAACTATACAAACTACTAATGTTGAAAATAAATGAAGCAATTTTCCCAAATTGACGGTCGCAACCACTAAAAGGCCGCCATATTAGACGCAATAATGAACTGCTAATTTGGTTTCCTTGTTAATTCAATGGCTATCAAACACATAGAATTAAAGTTGTTAATTCAAAATATATGCAGATATAACGATACGAATGACTTGAGTCTCAAAATTCAAAAATATTCGAAAAAAGGTCACTTTATTTCGGCACAAACCTTCATAAGGTGACTGATGAAGGTGAGTCACCTGATAAAGGTTTGTGCCGAAATATAGTAACCTTTTTGAATATTTTTGAATTTTGAGACTCAAGTCATTCGTATCGTTATATCTATTAATTATGCCAAGTCTCAAACAAGGGTTAAACTTAATTTTTCAAAATATATGTGATCGACAATATTACCCATGCATCTTTGCTGAATCATGCATCTCCTTTTCGATATCAGTCGGTAAAAATTTAAGTTATAATTTCTGAAATTGATAACGGTATAAAATACCTGTGACAACATTTTCTTCTTAAATACGTGACGTTATGCGATGACGATTGGCTGTAAGTTTGTCTCAGGGGCTCCTTTGTTTGCTGATTAATTTTTAAATCCACTCTTCGGCCGCCAAGCAGGTATTGACATTCATTCAGATTAAGATACGGCATGGACTGTTAGACGTTGCTGCCAGCCGGATGTGAACTAACGGTGCCGCCCTCTACATAGGCGGAGCTTAGTGAGACGGCCACCAGAGGAACATTGCTGTACGGCCAACACATGCCGTAGGTACTCTACATATATACAGTATATATGTGGCGGCGGATTCCGGGGGGCAGGGTGGGCAGTTGACCACCCTGAAAAATCTGGGTGGGCAAAACTATGTTGTTGCTCACCCACTTTGGACCACAACGGCTATCCCGTATATTCTGTACAAAAGGAGGCCCCTGCGTGCGAAGGGAGGCCCTTTGCGTGGAGAACAGACCATCATGCAGAGAGGACAACCATGTATGCAGAAAGGAGACACTCCAGTGTCAAAAGAGGTCCTTTATATAAGCAAGAGGCCCTTCTTTGCGGAGAGGAGGCCCCTTTTTGCGAGAAGAGACCCTCCCGTGCGGAGAGGATGCCCCCTATGCGGACAGTAAGCCCCTCTGTACGTGGAAGAGGCCCCTCTGTGCGGGAGGAGGCCCCTCTGTGCGGGGAGGAGGCCCCTCTATACGGGGTGGCCCTTCTGTGCGGGAGGAGGCCCCTCTGTGCGGAAAGGAAGCCCCTCTGTGCGGGAGGAGTTTCCTCTGTGCGTGGAGGAGGCCCCTCTGTGTGGGGAGGAGGCCCCTCTTTGCAGGTGGAGGCCCCTCTGTGCGGGGAGGGTGCCTCTCTGTGCGGAAAGAAGCCCCCTCTCCGTGCGGAGAGGAGGCCCTCTCGCGCGGAGAGGAGGCTCTCCGGTGCGGAGAGAAGGCCCTCCGGTTCGAAGAGGAAGTATCTCTGTACAAAAAGAAGGCCCTCCAGTGTAAATAGGCCTTTTGTACAAAAAGGAGACCCTAAAATGTAAAAGAGTCCGTACAGAAAGGATGCCCTGCTGTGTGGAGGAGGCCCTCTAGCACTGGCGGCCGCAGTCGGCTGATAAAGGGGAGGGGGACAAAATGACCAATGGCAGCGTTACAGTTTTTTCATACATTTGTATTGCACATCATTCAACAAATCATCACAACACACTTGACAGGTTTAACATACTATCAAAACGCTACCATGAACCCTTTACCCTAACCGCGCCTACAATATCACCGCCCGTTCACCCATGTCACATTGTCTCAGTAGCTTAGCTATCACCAATGGTGCAACGATCGACATTGTTCGTAACCGTGATAAACGGTGACCACCTATCTCGAAATTTGTATTTTTCTGCTTTACACTGCGAGCTATCAATTTTTCCATGTCAAAGCTCCTTGTCAACATTGGCAAATTATGCTTTAAACAAAATCGCTTGCACTTGGTAGTGGTTGTTAGCTATTAAACTGTTTAGCTAACAAAATAATTAGATTAATTCACCTTTGAATAGTATTTGGGGAGCCAAAGAGTATCTCCCGACATGTGAATTCTACTTGATCCGCACTGATAATTTTGTGTTAAATGCGATTCTAACTCTCCCCAAAACACTTTCACTTGTTCGCAGTAGTAGAAGTAATGTTCAATGGACTCAACTTCACCACAACTATCGCAAAAGGGATAATTCACAACAGTCCGAACACATAGCCATCTTCTAGTGGCAGCGTTACAGTTAGGAAGAGGCACCAGCGGTGTCCAGGTGGCGAATCTAGCCTTTTTGGGGGAGGGGGAATTCAGTGAGTGACATATTTCCAAAAAAATTGTTGAGCAGGGGAGGGTATCGGGCCGTCAGACGTCAGCGAGATGTTGACCGGAGGAGGGGATCCAGTGTCAGTCGTTAGCATAATCACATTTTATTTAGTGTAGCTAAATTGATTTGCTCGGGGAGGGGGGCATGGCTCTACCCCTGTCTGGTAACATCCCTGTACAGTGTACTGAACGATATACGATATTGTATATCAAACTGCTTCCACTTCACATCACAGCTGTTGTTATCAAGCAAAGTTAATAAACTATTATTTCCAACAGACGACCGAGAAGACCACACCTTTGACCTCATAAAGCTGGTGGTGTCAAATTCAGAAACCTAAGATGGTGAAAACTCTGTGTGAGGTTAATCATGATGATGGGAATTAAGATAACCGGTAACCTCAAAATTAACAAACGAAATACCATGACCTTTTCCTCGAAGATATGAAAAATCGAAAAGTTATCAAAAATTAAGTTATTATTTCGTAATATTTCGGCCACAGGCCTTTATCAAAGGCCTGTGATAAAGATAAAGATAAAGGCCTGTGATATCAAAGGCCTGTAATAAATAAACTTTGATGAAGGCCTGTGGCCGAAATATTACGAAATAATAACTTAATTTTTGATAACTTTTCGATTTTTCATATCTTCGANTATCGTGCTCAAATTTGAAACCTTATAGTGTGCTGTTTTAGTTGTATGTGATTAGTCTTGTGCAAAATTAAGAACAATATTTTGTAGGTGGTGCGATCAAAATAATTGTCACGATTGTGAAGCATTAATTTTGTTAAGAGGCAGTTAGAAAAGCGTCGTATCGAAATGTTGACTGTTTGATAAAGGCCTGTGGCCGAAATATTACGAAAAAATAACTTAATTTTTGATAACTTTTCGATTTTTCATATCTTCGAGGAAAAGGTCATGGTATTTCGTTTGTTAATTTCGTTTCAAAGATAATTGTGTATAATTTATTTCACAAATTCACATGCTAACAGGTTACCATAAAATGAGGTAAATAAACTAAATCTAGCCGTTTTTAATCTCTCAAAATATTGCATGTGTTTCATGTTTGACGTCTTGAAGAATTGCATCACAGCACCATTTTTGACAAGTCGAAATTGTGTACCTCACGTATCAAATGCAAAAATTCGAAGAACGGTTTATAGCTGTGATGTCCCATGCCAATATGATGGTCTGCAGTCCAGTAGATAAGTCGCGGGTATTGCGAGAGTATTGACTGGCCTAGCGCTCTCAGCGCGAAATTCTCTCCTCTGAACAGTGCTGGCCAGCAGTCAAAACATATGAGGAGATACTATGTGAGCATGTCCGATTTCATTATTTTATTCAGTATCTTTTTGATGCAACTGTATTTCAGTGTAAGTGCTTCGTAATTCGTATGTCAGAAGAGTACCAGCTGAAACATTGACTTGACCTATTGGTAATTATGGCGTCATTTTCTGCAATTTACCATTCCAGTTGCACCTTTAACCCACATCTGCAGTGCAATTCATGCCATGACTGCAGGTTTGCACAGTACAATACCAGTTTCTGCTCACCAAGTGGCCTGTTCTGCCAACTGCTTGCACTTAAGTGGCCACAACGAATTGGCCTGCTTATGAACCACGCAAGTCACGTGGTGGCCGACTGCCATTCACGGCGCACACATACATAGTTGTCACTCTCGTTGAATGGGTACCACACGGCCAGCATAGGATGGGATCGGGGCGCACACATACATAGTTGTCGCTCTCGGCCAGCATATGATGGGATCGGGGCGCACACATACATAGTTGTCACTCTCGTTGAATGGGTACCACACGGCCAGCATAGGATGGGATCGGGCAGACTTAACACACAGGCAGTCAAGGTAATCCAGCGACAACAGACGCGTCACTTTGGCAGAAAGGATGCAAATGACGGTGAATCTCAGGCAGTGACGAGGATTCTCCAGAGCTGGCTACAGTTGCGTCATACGGGTCAGCCACTTCCCACGACCATGAGTAGGACTAACGACCCAGCAGCGGAGGTCGTTGGTGCAGAGTCGCAGTTCTCTCCGGAACCGTCAGACACCGCGTGCGCCTTAACCCGCGAGTCACTGGGGGGGGGGGATTGGCTTTTTTTTAGCTCCCCCTGTAGGAATATCTAAAACTACTAACGCAAAAATGCCAGCTATAACGCAACTTCTAGTACCTTGACCGTCATTGCTTTCAGCACCCTTTGCATTTTTTTTTTGTTAAATTCGTCATTAATTTTTTGAGATATAAGTAATTATGAGTCAACTACACACGATTATTGGAACCAAAATCAGCTAAAGCTAGGAGCTGTACGTAATGTATGATCATAACAATAATGGAATCGAAAAAAGTAAAGATAGCAATTCGCAAGGCTACAATAATGACTATTCAGACTTTGTGAAAACAAAGTGATTTGACCCCTTAAAATTGTCAAAAAAAAAATTAACGACAAAAAAATAAACTTTTAAAAAAATTATTTCAAAAACCGGAATATATTAAAAATGAATCTATACCATATTTAACAACTACTAACAAAAATCTCAAATTATATCATGTATTTTCGACGAGTGAAGACATCTAAAGGCATGGGGTAACTCGCGACGTCAATTTTTGAAAATTTCATTTTGTGTCCTTTTTTGACCCGAACAGACAAATAAAGAAGCAGGCATGTATTCTGAGACAAAACCGGCTCTAAGACAAGTGATATTGAATTTAACTGGTATGTATAATTTCAAATTTTGACAATTTGTGAATGGACTTTGACCTTTACTTCGAACTTTCATTCACGTACCTCAATCAGGTAGTAAAATAAGTGATCAATTTCGGTGCTAGCACTAAACATAGTATACTACAACATGTGTTGCAAATGATTTTCGTTAATTGTTGGGCATTACGTGCCGTGTATGTGAACCTGACCTTTGACCTTGGGAATTTTGTCGAAAAATTCCGCGATTAGCTCATTTGGAGTGTTCAATTTGTGCGCACTTTTTGTTCTGGGGGATTTTTTTTTTGCCGGCACATTTGAGAGCATTCTGGTGATCATGGTTGCAACATATTGCTTGAATGGAAATAATGTCTTATAAAATTTTGTCTTAAATTTTTGAACCTTTTGCCACTGAACTGTAGTCACCACTTGGGACCTCTAGCTGCAACACAAGTTATTTTACGTCGATGAATTTTCCTGGACTTATCGATTGCCGTTTTGATTCAGCGGCTACGTCCTATTGGTTCGAAGATTAAAAAGGGGGGGCTAAAAAAGCCCCCCCCCCAGTGACTCGTGTTACAGAAATACCCCAGTAACTGCCGGGTTAACGGCCAACTGGCGGCCGACGCTGCCTGTTCACCAATCCTGTGGGAGCATTGGGAATCGTTCATCATAGACCATTCATCATCCCGAGAATAGGGCTTATGCAGGTCCGCAAGGATCGAAAGCTGACACTTAGCTCTTACCTCTTTCGCTTGGTGCGTTTGGCGGAGAATGACCTTGACCTGAGGTCAGGGGAGAGTTGACAGGAGGAGCTGGAAGAGTCGGCGTGACGTGACATATCTGCAAATCAACACCGATATATTAACATTACATTGTCTATCAAACATGCATAATCTACCTTACTATTTAAATAAAAAGTACGTCTGTCCGTCTGTCCGTAATTAGCCAACTACATTTTTCCTTATGCGTATCATAATTACGACATCTTAAGTAGTTTCGACACATTAGCATTGTATCTAAGAAATAATTTTGCAGATCGCATGACAACATGTGTGCATATTGTTCTGCTCCTTACATTTCCCAAAATCTAACCGTCCTCCTACAAGTAAAGATAATGTCTGACTGCGTTAGAAAAAATAACACGACACAACCTCCGCCGATAATACCGCCGTCCGCCCTCTGATGAGCTGAACTTGAACTATACGCAACCAGCGTGGCACGGGTTGCGGTTTGTGCACATCTCGCCAGCTATATATATTTTTTATCAATGCGCACACCAGCAACACCTATAGCACGGATAAGGGGTTAAGCAGTAAACGTAGAATATATAGCCGTTTGCACCGAATTGAAAAGTCACAAACCACGATTCCTTGACCGGTGAGTACCTTGGTAATATGACGAATAAAAAACGCAAAAATGCAGTCTGTATATGCATAGATCGTCCGGCGGAGCGGACGGGTTAGCACTAGTGCATGCTATTGCACACTTCTGGGGCACCAATCGCAAACCAGTACCTTCAGCACCAGATCCGTGTCTTTTTAGGGGAGGGGGGAGAAATCAGTGGTGCATTTAAAAAAGTTGTTGATCGGAGGAAGGGGGTAGCAGACCATCAGCCGCCAGAGAAAAGTTGTTAACCGGTGTGTGGGTGGGTGGTGGTGGTGGTGGTGGGGGAGGGGGTGGCAGATTGCCAGACATCCGCGATAAATTGTTGACTGGGGGCGGGCCGGGGGCAGGAGAGGGGAGGGGTAAAGCGCGTCATCAACCCGTCAGCAACTGTAGAGCATAAAACGAATTCACGTCTTCAAAGATGGACATAGTTTGGTGCCCCTTGAACAGTCGGGGGGGGGGGGCATGGCCCAATTTCCCCCTTCTCTGGATCCGCATTTGTTCTGCACTTATGTGCACATCCTTCGCATATAATATAATCAAAAACATTGTTATACTCATTAAAAGCATGTGAACCACAGTGCTGGTAACATAGCTCGCAGCGACACTTGGTTGGTTCAGTGTCAAATTGTTCTTCCGAGGTCAAACGCCCCCTTGTACGTTTAAGGGGTGGATGATGCGGGAGGTGCAGGTCTTTTGAAACTTGAGCCAGCAGACTGCACACCAATACAAATGCAAGGCAGCTTACGCAAACCGAAGGACAGTTCAACGCAATTAGTGCCTTATTTCATGTTTGTCTGGCACTTGGACACCCTTAGTGTTAGTAGGTCATAGGTGCTTAGGCTTCGTGTCATGCATTATTCTTTTCTACATGTAGATGCAGAGCAAATATGACCTACCCATCATTGAGAAGCATTACTCGTGAACAGTATGTCTTTAGTGGGCGGTTTTATTTGTCCAGGTTACACAGGCGCGTTCATACTCTAACATCAAATGTGTGGCTTGCAAGCAGGGAGCGCGCGGTGCCAGTGGACAACCTCAGTGAATAATATGATCAGCCAACGAATTAAATTCTACCTTGATGTCATTATGTCGATGGGACATAATCAACATGCATCATAGTGGACCAAGAGTAGGGGAGAACGGGGCACGTTCTGTCACGGGGCACATTCTGTCAGCGAGGTTTTCTCATAAAATATCAATCGCAGGTATATTGTTGTTTCGTAATATATGTTCCTTTGTGCTTGCAATGGCCCGGTACTATCAAAACAACAACATACCTGCGACCAGATTGGTCCAATTTGGAGAAAAAAAAATGTTTTTCAACAGAAATCCAAACTTTTTTAAGTGAACACAATTGTGGTTAGTGGCCATTCAGATAATTGTATCATGTACAGTGTCTTTGAATGCCGTCATGGGGCGACACGAATGTCAAGAATATTGTGCTGAGCGTTTTTCTGCCCCATTCTTCCAAGTTTTCAGTAAAAAAAGAAAAGGTAGGACCTACGTCGAGTGGGACAGGTTCTGTCATCCAATCTGGGGCAGGTTCTGTCACCCAATCTGGGGCAGGTTCTTTTACTGAATCTGTTCATGATTCCTAGTTGTATCGCTTATAAACGACCATACAAATGATTGACTGTTATTTACAGCTATGGTACGCTACTACAAGCGTAAAACGAATCGGGTAGAGTGATGCAGTTCACATTATTCGTGCCTTAATCACTGTCACCTTACAAAACTCACTGCACTGCCACCTTACAAAAAGTTCTCAAATGTACGCCGTTTGTGGTGCAAAATATGAAGTAATTCCTGCTGAACACGATTATGAACATTTGTTTTCTCACCAAAACATTGCTGAATCATGAAAAAGCGTTTTCATATTTGGGCTGGATGACGTCATATGAGGATTTTTTTGGGAAAAAAAGAAAACCTTCAACGCTGCATAAGTTATGGAACTAAGTGTATGACTAATGTATGCCAAAGGTAAAACAAGTCGACTGTAATAAACATTTAGCAAAGAGAGACTACGACATCGGCTCACGGCCCCCATTCAAATAGTCATCCATTCATTGGCTGCCATTAATTGATTTTGGTTAATTGATCATAATAAAACATGACATGTGTACAGGGTTTACATTAAGCAATCTAAACATTCCAATATAAAAAACTCAGTTGGAAAAAAAAACGTCATCAATAGTTGGAGCTTAAAACCCCTTCGTAAAAGTCCAAAAACCCTTCGGGGGAAATCTTTCATTCATCAGGACAAATATTTCCTTCATGCCTATTATTGAGTTTAAATCAGGCATAATAAAACATGAAATGTTTTCTGACATTATAAATTCGGGAAGAATGCTTAAGCAAAAATATCACTATTTTCCATAGTAGCACAAGGCTGCCATTAATTGATTTTGGTACGTAGTGGTGGCGGACGTCAAGCTCATTGGCTGGAATAAAACCGAACTTTGAACGATGATATTGGGTCACTGAGCGCAAAAAAACGGGCTTTATGGTGCTTATCAAATCCGTTGTTCTTAAATCTTAAACATATCAAATTTTATTTTAAATGTTTTTTAAACCGACCTTCTCCTTGAATATACCAAAGCGAGAAAACAATTTTGTTTTACATGTTTTACAAAAAAAAAGAATGTTTTACATATAAAACAAATTTTTTTCGCTTTGGTACATTCAAGGAGAAGGTCGATTAAAAAAAAACATTTAAAATATATTCATGCTCCTTGCACAAGCACTACGAAAAATATAAAATTTTACTTTGAACGGACAGTGTACCTTAAAGGCCTTTTCTAACGAATTTTCACTGGGGGTCACTACGGGCGGATCTAGGCTTCGATTTTGGAAGGCAAAAGTTTTGCTACGTTTCGTTAGCGAAAAGTTGTTGACCCGGGGGGGGGGGTGGCGTCAGGTCGTTAGCCCAAATAGTCGTTTAACGGGAGGGGGGGGCGTCGGGGCCTCATTCCGCAACATATTTAACATGAACCCGTAAGACAGTTCAACGCGTTTTTCTTACCGTTGACTGCGGCGTCCACTGGAGGAGGGGATTTAATGGCATGGCGGTGGAAATCCCCACCCCGTTAACATTTTAAAATATGCCCTGATTCCTGCATGGATAACCAATAAAAACGCAAAAATGCTGTTTTGGGATCGTATATGGCCGTCATTTCTACACTATTGATGATGGCGATGAATGAAACCCTCTCTCCCACTGCAGGAACGCCACAGATGACCGTTCGGCGATATCAGAAAGTACCCAATCAGTGACAGAATGTGCCCCCATAAATGACAGAACGTGCCCCGTATATGGGGCAGGTTCAGTCGGATGAGTCATCGCCACATTTTCAACACTGGTGTCGAAACAAACTGAGATACCACTTAAACTCCTAAAAACGATTTGAAGCTATTGGTGTATGTAACACATTGTAACAGTATAGGGAAGTATGAACCACCAACTCTTAAAAGTGTGCCCGCCAGAGCCAATTAATAAAAAAGTGACAGAACGTGCCCCGGTCTCCCCTACTTTAGTGTAAATACGCAACTATGACTACTATACTACGACCAGCTGTGTGTCCAACACGCGCAGTAGTGTACCGGCCTCTGTGTCCAGCACGCGCAGTAGTGTACCGGCCTCTGTGTCCAGCACGCGCAGTAGTGTACCGGCCTCTGTGTCCAGCACGCGCAGTAGTGTACACGCGCAGTAGTGTACCGGACTCTGTGTCCAGCACGCGCAGTAGTGTACCGGCCTCTGTGTCCAGCACGCGCAGTAGTGTACCGGCCTCTGTGTCCAGCACGCGGCACGTTCCAAACAGCAAATGAACAGCTCTTTTACGACCGAAAACAACAAACAGACAGACACGTAGCGGACGAGCTCATCTATGCGACCGGCGGCCGTGTACAGACCATGAGCGACAGTTAATAACGTAACAGGTGTATCGTGTCGTAAACGGAATAATCCCGACACAAAAACTGGACCATTGTGGCTGGCAATGCCAGACTACAGGGTGCAGTGGAGCCTGCCACTTTATTTCGCTCCTGACTTTCACGTGGTTAACCCCGCTGCGTCAGAGGAGTGCCCTCAGACCGTAGTGAACCCCGCTGCGTCAGAGTGCCCTCAGACCGTAGTGAACCCCGCTGCGTCAGAGGAGTGCCCTCAGACCGTGGTGAACCCCGCTGCGTCAGAGGAGTGCCCCACTCAAGAACGTGCAAAAACGTCCGATAACTAACGTGACCGTGAGCAGGATCGAAGGAGTACGCCCCTGGCGTTTTGTTTCTATTTGATGATGATGATGATGATGCTTGTGGGCGGACCGACAACAATGGTCACAAGCCGCCCATGTTTCTATTTGAGCTAGAGCTTCGATTAAAACACGATCGTGCTGCTTGTGATGAGAGGAAGCTGTTGATATCAAATTTAAATGTACTGGGTCATTAGGTAACCTCTGAGGTCATGTCATTGACCCAGATGTCATCCAAATCGTGAATTTGTACTCGGAATTATTATTAGGAAGGCTGTGTCTACTGTCGACCCCTTTTGTCTACCTCTGAAGTCGACATACGGATGCCTTTTGAGACCTAGAATCAGATAAACGCGTTATTGGTTTGATATTTACCACTAAACCTATATAAGTCCGAAAGTGTACCAGAGCAAAAATATGGTAATGCATTATGATAACTACATTGGATTTCCGGCACTGTCTGCAGGCGTCTTACCGGCCAGAGCAGCAACACTGATGACAAACATCTTACAAAGCTTGTAGTTGATTGTGATGTGCTGCGCGTCACAATCAACGCTGTCTAAATTGCTTAATTGTACACCAAGAGGGGCAAAAACAAGTTATCTTTGCTGAAAATGAGCGAAGCTTGCCAGAGACATGCAAGTCCACACCAAGCTGTTTCAGAAAGGCTTCTACCTGGCAAGCACACAAGCTGGCGAGTATAAGTTGCACGGTTTAGCCGCTTAGGGGTGTTGGACATCTTATGGGCAATGGGCATCTTACCCACTCTATGCCCTACTCAACAGTTAACGCTTTAATGGAGCGATTAAATTTGGAACTTGAACAGGCAAATAACAAGCGTAACTCGTAAGACATATAACGCTTTAAAGCAGGAAATCAATAAACCCGCACAATGATAGCGCCAGTCAGTGGCCTCAGTATCTGATAAAGGTATACCTATATCAATGATCGCGCCAGTCAGTGGCCTCAGTATCTGATAAAGGTATACCTATATCATTTTAGCTGATAATGATAGCGCCAGTCAGTGGCCTCAGTATCTTATAAAGGTATACCTATATACCTATATAAAGGTATACCTCTATCATTTTAGCTGATAGCTCAATGCTCATATATCAGTTATCAGAATGCACGTTGCTTCTGTTATGGCCTCAGGGACATTGCTTGCTTCCTTTGGGAAAGGCTGCCTTCCCACCTGTAGCCTCACCTCTGGGGAACGAGTGCTGGCCACGACGCATTGACGCCGGCCTGACATGACCTGGGTCGCTGGCTGAGTCTGACTCGACCTCCTCAGGTGAGTCGTACTCATCGCTGGCCGGCAAACTGCGGCCACGCTGAAACTGAGTCACAACCATGTCAGCACAGCGAGACACGAGTCACAACGGAGTCACAGCTGAGTCACAGCGGAGTCACGGCGGAGTCACAGCGGAGTCACAGTGGAGTCAGTGCATCAATGGGGTGCGAGTCACTGCCAAGCAGGAGTACGGTGGGTCTGAAAGATAGACAATGCTCAATACAATGAGTCACTGAATAGAGCGTTGAAAGGGAAGGTGAAGTGGATGGAAGAGAGAGTAACCAACAAAAGGTCCGATAGGCGTGGATAATGCATGAAATAGATTAGCTGTCATGACAAGTCTACGACCTGTGCTACAAGACACCATATTATACATAACAATGGGCGCGGACCGCGAGAGCTGGGTTACGGCAGTGCAGACAGGGCTCAAATCAGGATTATCGAGAACAACGATACAGAGGCTGCATTAATCTAGCATAGCATGATGCGTCAATAAGGAACATCCTGCCACCATTCATTTCGCTAGTGAGTAGTGACTATATTACTAACACGTGGAAGTTTGATTCAAATAAGCCACAAACTAACGGGTGTCCACTTATAATTGAGAATCAACTTTTACATATTTTTAACAATAGCCTACGGTCCCATACAGCGAGGGTTGAAACATTTCTCGCAAATTAGCCCATCGTGAAAGCGGCTATTACTAAAACATTTTAAAACATTTTAAAATATTTCAAAACATTTCGCGCAAAATAAGCCATCGTGAAAACGGCTAATGTTATTGTCGTGGGATCGCCATGAGATTTTGCATGTGACTCACTGGATAATATTTATATGCGAGAGCCAAATATCTAATTAATGCGAGTTTGCATTCTCTATCATGGAGTGGTTGACTAAAGAGCAAACTAGAGCCAAAGTGAGCAGAATTTGGGCAAAAATTGATCGACCAATGGGCGATGAATCTTATTTTACCTTTTCTGGACAAAAGATGCCCGGGAATGTCGATTTTTATGCTGGGCCAGATGGAGATGCTCCAGACGAAATCAAGGTTCGGTTTATGGGAAAATATCCGGAGAAAATAATGGTATGGATCGCCATGTCACGAAGGGGCGTTACCAAGTCTGTGCTCCTCCAGAGTGGCACGAATGTCGATGGCGGCGTCTACCGTCAGATGTGTCTGAGAAGAGAACCGTTACCGTTTATCGATGAGAAATATCCTGACGGTGGATACCTCTCTTGGCCAGACCTGGCAGCGGCACATTATGCACGTGACACTGGCCAGCTTCTGGAGGAGGCCGGAGTGACCCCCCTGAAACGAGACGACAGTCGACAACCCAGTCCCAACGTGTCCGAATTTCACCCAATAGAGGTCTTTTGGGGCATGCTGAAGCAGAGGGTGTATCGAGGAGACTGGGTGGCAGTCTCTGAAGCACGATTAAAAAAAATCATCATCATGGCCTTGATAAAAATCGATCCAGAGGTTCCGCTCACTATGATGCGGAACCTCTGGAACAGAGACTATTGTGGAAGGTGCGGGATAGAGAAAGATTTAGTAGAAGTAAGGTCGAGAGAGGGGTCTCTTATATTTTCATAAAAGCACATATATCATAAATGAATGAACAAAACGAATGTAGTGAGACAGATACAAAAGTGATAACGAAGACGATGAACTCGCAATAAAGATGATATGAGTGAAGATGGTGCGGCGGCACGGGCAACCGATGAGTTTTAATAGTTGCGAGGCATGAAGCCAATAAACAAACGGCGAAAAACATCAAATAACATGACGCGCACCACGGAAGTGACTGATGAATGCATCTGGCGGAAGGCCAAAATAACCTGTAGCCTTACGATGAGAGCCCGCTAGGCGTGGGTGAACACGAGGGTCCGGCTTACCAGAGGCCGTGTATCAGGCCGCACATCACTCCCGCCCCTAGATTTCCGGGTTGTTTTGATGAAGATGATGATCGGAGCCTGGACTCTGGAGTCGCAGAAGCTGAATGGCGAGCCGTCCACGGATGTTGGCTTGCAGCGCGGCCGGGAAGACTGCGCTCTCCTCCGGCCCGGACGAGTCGATGACTGATGATCGATGGATTGCTTGCGGTCGTCCGCCGTGACTTGGCCAGTGAGTCGGCAGTGCGTCGAACCCGGGGAGTGGGCCTGTGAGTCGGCTGGTGAGTGGACCGGGTATTTGCCAGTGAGTCGGCTGTTGAATCCACCGTGAGTTAGCCCGTAGATGGGTGCGTGCCAAATACGAAGTTGGTTTGGTGAGTCCGCCGGTAGTTTGCCAGTGAGATTCGGCTAGTGCGTCGACGGGAGTGGCCTGTGAGCGGCCGGTGAGTCGAACGTTCCATCGTGGCGTACGTGCAGGTGCGTATGTGCCGGGTGGAGTACGTGCCAGATGGAGTCGAGCCGGGAGAGTACATTGTCGGGTGGAGCACGTGCCAAAGGTGAGTACGCGCCGTTGGCAGACTGTCGCGGGAGGAGTCTTGCTCGGGTGGAGGCACGTGCAAGGTGGAATACGCGCCCGTTGGCAGACGCGGATCCAAAGAGAGCTTGTCGGGTGGAGCACGTTGCCAAGGTGGAGTAATTAACGCGCCCGTTGGCAGACGTGTCCGGAAGAGGTCCTTGTCGGGTGGAGCCAAGTCGCCATGTGGAGTATCGCGGCCCCGTGTGGACGTGTCCGGTACGACCATAAAGCTGGTGTGGAGAGGAAAGAAGGGACGAGACGTTTGGGAATGAAAAGATACTTTGGAATGGACGAGAGAGGCAGATAGCGGTTCCAGTGTCTATGAGCTGACCATAGTCGTGATCGCAAAGCCTTGTAGACTGCTGCGGCTAATCTAGCAGGCCAGGAACAAGCAGAACTGCGAGGAGGATCCTGCAATGCCCGCCTGGAGACTCCCCCCTGTATCACCCGTCGTCATCGCAAAGCTTTAGGGCCGTAAGCGCTCGGGAGGACTGCGCGAATATTACGTGCGGGCGACAAGGAGTCCAGAAATGCTAGCAGACGACAACGTCGGGGTCACCAGTATTGGCAAGGTGACAGAAGGATTGAGAGAGAGGACATATTAAGCTAGGAAGCAATGGTCAGAGAGGGGTCTTTTACATTTTCATAAAAACACATGATATCATTAAATAGAATAACAAAACTGAATATGTAGATGAAGACAGAACAAGTGATAACGAAGACGGAGTGAAATGCAATAAAGATGATAATGAGTGAGAATGTGTGACGGCGTGGCACGAGCACCGATGAGTTAATAGTTGCGAGGCATGAAGAAATAAACAACACAGCCGAGAAACAACAATATAACATGAACAGACTGGCACTGGTAAGTGATGAATGCCATCTGGCGGAAGGCAGAAACACTTAGCGCTCGATGAGATTAGGCCCGCTCAGGCCACAAAGGAGGGTACGCCTTGAACAGAGGCCTGTAATCAGGACGCCACACTATCAATGGGTGCCCAACCCTCAAGTCCAGCTCAGGCCCGAAAGACCATACACACCAAGTCGCAACCAGGCCCAGACAGACCATTCAAATTAATAATATTGAACCCATGGCCCATTGGGGCCCGATTAGAATAGAGGCAGAATATATAATTATTTTCACAAAATTTGCAACAATTAGGTATCCTAGCACGTTGACTTTCATACTATTAAACGATAAATAATATCAGGCACCTGTGTGTTACTTGTTGATTCGGACATATCGAACACTTTGGCGGTCAACATTATCATATTGGATCTAGACTAAGGATCAGACATGATTTACAAAATCTTACTTCCCTATTACTTACCACGAATGTTGTTGTTGTCATATAATTGTCCAAAGTCTATTGTTTAAGCGTCCTATATCATTTACAGAAACACATTTAGACCTGGTTAAACATCTGGTTTGTCAAGTAAAAAATAACGCTTAGCGACATTGTTCTAAAAATTGCCATACCCATGCCCGCCCAGTACCCATGAAAAGTCAAAAAATGCATACCCAACCGCAGACAATCGGAAGAATTGAGTGGGCACCCATGGGTGCACCCAGCCTATGATAGTCCCTGCTCTGGAATGCCTGCACGTGCGCTCCGCAAACCCCAATGGACCGCTGCATAGGGATCACTGAATGGCATGCTGTATCAAAGGACCCAATGTTCCAGTGTTGTAAGTTTGATGAAATTCCGTGGAAATATAAGGAAGTTATTTCAAAGTAATTATCAATAATTAGTGGACACCCGTTACACTGGTTGTGTGTGGAGATCAGTGATGGAGCTGTTGTACGAGTAGGTATCACCAATCACCAGCACCACCGGGAGAGACGCGGGATGATCGATCCGGCTATGGCGCGTCCGAAAACGACTCAAATTGTCTACAAGCTGATCAATTTGTCTATGTTTGATAGTTAGGCATATTGAGCAATTTTACGAAGGATAATGTAACGTAAAAGCTTTAAAATGAGAAAGTAATCATAGTCCAATGTGCGTATGTAAGAAATAAGTAAACTTATTCGCAAGCTGTCCCATACCAGCTGCATCTGTTTGGTTTGCTGGTCATGGCACTGATTGGCACATCGCACAATGCTAAAAAAGCCGTTTTCACGATGGCTTATTTTGCGCGAAATGTTTTAAAACATTTTAAAATGTTTTAAAAAGTTTTAGTATCGCACAGTTTTAGTATACTTATCCATATCCTTAAAGGGATTATAACGGGTTTTTCCACAGAATAGATTGAGTTACAATTAGTAAACGTACTATAGAAGTGGTAGAAGCACGTTACCCTTATTTTTTCTGGAAAATGCATCTTCATTCTTAGTAAGGACGTTTCAAAGTGCTCGTCGATGCACCGCGATACTTTTTGCAGTACTTGAGCAGTGCACTATAACATGATCAGCCCGTTCTACTTACGCCCTACGGATATGCGCCCGCCCAAGGAATAGAGAGATATTAAAGTCGTGGACAGTAATCCCGATCAAGTACTTCGTTATCAGATACAGTACTTGCAATGTCCAAAGTTTAAACACTGCATAATTGCTGAAATACACTTAATGCGCAACGCAGGTCCCATAGTCGAGTGTAAAGCACATACAACTGCAAACGGAGTGCATTTCCTTCAGGACGGAAACTCGTATAATCCTTTTAAGTAGCATAACTTTTGAAACCGATTTTTGGTCGAGGAATGTCTCTTATAATTTTGTAGTATGTTGGTAAAATATAGTTATGTTTATATAAATTGGCGGTTTGGTAGTATCTAGCGAAGAATATTATCCATGGTTAATTGTGATGCCAGATCTTCACCTACTGAAACTTTTCAGAAGACTCCGAAACATTTTAATCTCGGGCACGCTATTGGTCGCTCAACAAAACCGACCTCCCCTTGATTCATAATGGACTCGCCAGCAGCGAATCGTTTCTAGCGCATTATTGCGCCCATGCGAAGGCAGACCTGTGGATCGGCAGTAGAGGCCTAGCCAGAGTGTGAGTACAACGAGTTGGCGGTATGGCATACACCTGAAGCGAATGGAACTCTAGATCTAGAGTTTTAACAATGGGGCGGGCTATCCCATGGCTGGCTCGAACCCACTGGCTAATGCGGGTGGCAGCGACTGGAAAATCTCTAGATCATGGCTGTTGGCTACGGCTGTGGCTGCAATAGTCCTACCTGGGATTCTTGTTTTGCATAATTCCATTAAGCCAATCATGTTAACAACGCCGTGGCATGTTGCCATAACCTAGACTGGAAATAAGCACATAATTGAATTTACAAAAATCGCTCAACGGCTGGCAACGGCCAAGCATTGAATTTGGAGTGGCTGTGGCTGGCTGTGGCTTGTGATGCAAATGGCTGTGGGGCGGCTAAGCCAAGGAAAAGTGAAGCCATGTCGAACTCTAACTCCTAGACGATATATTCTTTAAAACGACAATTTGTGTCATACATCTTGTAAAAGCTTTATTTTCATGTTCCATAACTCTTTGGAATAATGATAATATCGGCTGAATCAGCAATTTATTTTTCTTGGAATAATCGTATACAACTTTCATACTAAAACTTTTTAAAACATTTTAAAATGTTTTAAAACATTTCGGGCAAAATAACCCATCGTGAAAACGGCTAATATATCTAATAAACTTATAAACAATGTCATGACACTGTTTATCAGTTTGCACACAATATGCGGCGTATGCACAAACAGAAGGCACTGCTTGTGGTTGGCCACTACACAGTTCACACCGACAGTTGGGGCATTTCATGACAGATCGACCAAGCCATTACAACCTACATTTCAGATTTCGATTAACCCTCGCCCTACTGGAACGTTTTTAACCTTCGTCCTACGTTTCTGACAGGCCCCCTGCTAACTTCTAAACCAAGCAATATAGAGCAACGCGAAAAAAAAAACAGCATGTTGCCTGTCATGTGAGGAATCTGATGGCAGCCGTTTTCACGATGGTTTGTTTTGCGCGAAATGTTTTAAAACATTTTAAAATGTTTTAAAATGTTTCAGTGGTTTGGGCTGATGCCGTCTTCACGATGGGCTAATTTGCGAGAAATGTTTTTAACCTCGCCGTAATGGGACACCCTAGGGCGAGGGCTCAACAATTTTTTTCGCCCAATTAGTCCATCGTGAAAGCGGCTACTACTAAAACATTTTAAAACATTGTAAAATGTTTTAAAACATTTCACACAAAATAACCCATCGTGAAAACGGCTGGTATATCATTGTTTGGTTTCAGGTCAACGGGTGACCTTCCAGGTCAAGTGATCGACCACATAAGATAAGATAAGAACATAAGATAGACCACGTCCAAAAATGCTCAGACCGTCGTAATTATTAAAGTTAGGAAAATACAATGATTTTGTTAGCATCGAAATTGTTAGTAGTTAATTTAGCTATCTGAGCAAATACTGATTTTTAGGTCTGGGTTAGTTAATGACCTCTTAGGTCACGGAAATCGTCACCATAGATTATTATTGCTATGGGTGATTAAAGGGAATGTTTCACATTAACATTATATTTGAGTTGAGATGGCCATTTTGCTGGATTTGCATTGAAATTAAGTTAGTGTAGAAGTTAAAAACACCCACAAGGTCCATCGAAAGTAATTTGAGTTTTGGTTTTGACCATCTGCACAAAATAAGGAACTAGTGTAATTAGCATCGCCCAGATTTAGAGGTTTCTCAGTACACCCGACAATCTGGCTATCTCAGTTAAAACTATGTTAAAGGATGCTATATTCCCTTTAAAGCCGACGTCCGTCATCTCTCTTATCAAATTGATGAAAGTAGACTTGTTTTTACATTTTGCTAATACCATAAGCATACACTAGCATACAATTGCACGCGTTGATTTTTTTTCTATTTTCCAAAAATTCCTTCAATATGACGGTAATCAGCCCAAATATTAAACTCAAGTTTTTCATGAAATTGAGCACTGTTTGGTGAGATACAAATGTCAGAATCGTGTTCGGCAGCATTACTTCATATTTTGCACCACAAGCAGCGTACATTGGACAACTTTCAGAGAAGTGAAACATTCCCTTAACATTAACAGCCTCGACTCGATCACGTCCAGAATAGCGATAAGAAAACATCAAAGTTAGACAATGATAAATGCAAATAAATAGGCATGTTTGAAGACCAGTTTTAGCTCCTAAATATGAAAAAAGGTATTTATTTGTTCGTACCTGGTCAACAAAAGTAAAAAATATAGAAAAATGACGTCATAAGTTTCTTACACTTAGGAAGCCATCACTCAGTCAAAAATAAAGATATTGCCTTTAATTTTGTTTGGGGTAATGTTTTTAGTCACATCTCTCACAAATATTCTGGTTTTAAAATTACGTTTGCAAATTTTGATTTTGTAGGATTTTCCCCAAAAGGTAATTTTTAAACTTTTGGGGTCAAAAATATCAAATTTTGACATTCCGAAAGTGCCATATTAAAGACAATGTTATTACACGTCTTTTCTGTTTAATGCTTGCAATTTGTCCTGCAAAACTCTATTTTCTATGCTTTTTTAGACATTTATCGTTTTTTAACGAACATGTCATCAAAACGTCATTATCTCCGAAAATACTTAAGTAATTAAAAAAACGACAGGATATAAATAATTGTTGTAAACTCAGCTACTAAGTTCCCGTCCCGTCTAGTTCAGTTGTCCAGCTGGTTCAGTTGTCACTGGCCAAGTTGTCCCTGGTTCAGTTGTCCCTGGTTCAGTTGTCACTGGTTCAGTTGTCCCTGGTTCAGTTGTCACTGGTTCAGTTGTCACTGGTTCAGTTGTCACTGGTTCTGTTTGTCACTGGTCAGTTGTCACGGTTCAGTCGCCAGGTTCAGTTGTCCTGGTTAAGTTGTCACTGGTTTAGTATGTCCTGGTTTAGTTGTACTGGTTCAGTTTCACTGGTTTGATAGTTACTGTACAGCTTAATCCTGGTTCAGTTGTCACTGGTTCATGTTGTCACTGGTTTTGATAGTTACTGGTACAGTTATCCTGGTTCGTTGTCACTGGTTCAGTTGTCACTGGTTTGATAGTTTACTGGTACAGTTATTATCTGGTCAGTTGTCACTGGTTTTTAAGTTTGGTCACTGGTTCCAGTTGTCACTAGTTTGATAGTTAACTGGTACAGTTATCCTGGTTCAGTTGTCATGGTTCAGTTTGTCACCGGACACCGGTTCAGTTTGCATGACTAGAACCACTATACCTAAAAACTGGTTACAGGGTGATCATTGAAGTGCTACATAAATAAAGACGTCAATGCGCAACGAAATATGAATAATCCATTTAAAGTGACTGGTTTAACTTAAAAGACACTGGGTCATTTTGTTTTTTGCTAAGGTTGTTAAGATTGCATTGATCTCTGGCTATATGGCGTCTTTTTCCATGTTAGTACCAATCGGCGTTTTTACGTGTAACAGCCATTCCTAGAGCAAGCCCAGTTGATAGTTTTCAGGTACGGCCGAGGTAAAAATCATGAGCTCGTGCGGAGGGCTTTTCGACTCCACTTCTTTCGAAACAGCCCACAGGAGCGGTGCCAATTCTAAACGCATATTCACAGGGCTGGTCAATGCCCTTCAAGGTGACCACCTCTGTGCGACCGGTGAGGTCACCCGGGCCGCGCTCAACATTGCTGATGAGGGAGGAGGGTGACCAATTCCTTTCAACGCGACGCCCACGCTCACGTCACGAATGGCATCCAACAGCTGGGGATGTACTTGCCGAAGGTGTAGAAGAATCCTAATAAAAACCTGAAGTGGAAGCCGCATCGTCCTTACCGTGTCAGATCCAGTCACCAGCCAACACATGCAGTCCAGACTGGTGGCCTGCGCTCCAAGTTCCGGGATCGCATCATCTGCGAAACAGCGAGCCACACTAGCCTCCCTACAGCCCATAACCTCTCCATGCCTGGGACTTCAATGTCTGGTTCACAGGTCCATGGCACATGTGAGCCGGGTGACAATCTGGCCCAGCCATGAAGCGGTGGTGGAGGACTTTGTCCGCAGCATGGACAAGGGAGACAGCTGCGGAAAATTGCCAGACACGCCCGGCGTCGAGCGGAGCTGTGCCAGTCCGTGAGGGGTGGAAACTTTGAGCACCTCCTCTGAGTCAGCCACTGCCAATAATGACTCGCTCTGTGCCCCAGATCAATGACCCACATTGTATGTTCGAATGGTGTTTTATGTTTGACTGTGGCCACTTTAATACAGATTGAACAAGGCGTTTGTTTAAGTAGCACTTCAAATATCACCCTGTTGTAGTGTTGTAACAGCGCGCACGTGACTGGCTTGCAGCGTGCACTCCAGCGGTGACGAGAAGGGTCGGTGACCTCGATCGATCAAACAACTCACAAACACACGCCGAGCTGTGGTCCACCTCACCAGCGGCTCAGCTGTTAAAGGGACTGTCCTGCACCTTAACATAAGATTTGAGTTGAGATAGCCATTTTGCGTGCTTGGCATTGCAATTATGTATGGTATAAGTGAAAACAACCACTGAGGTCGAATCACAGAGAAATTCGAGTTTGATTTTGTAATCTGTAACATCGCCAGCACTCAATGTATTTGAATGGTGGCCGTGAGCCGATGTCGTAGTCTCTCTTTGCTAAATGTTGATTACAGTCGACTTGTTTAACCTTTGGCCATACATACCCATAACATATCTACTTATAACAGCGGTGAATGGTTTTTTTCCCAAAACAAATTTCTTCATATGACGTTTTTCAAGCCCAAATATTAAAACTGATTTTTTTATGAAATTGAGCACTGTTCGTGAGAAACAAATGTCATAATCATGTTCAACAGCATTCACTTCATATTTTGCACCACAAACGACGTACACTTGACACATTTTTTAAGGTGGGACAGTCCCTTTAACGCTCCGCTGACTCTTCCCTGCCTCCGGGCGAAGCATGCTCAGGCAGAAGCGTAGGAACGTGACGAAAAGTGACGGGGCCAGCGAAACTTCAATCTCGTCTTGAGGGGAACTCGATCCCCCTAAACGGAATTTCTATGCAGTTTTGAGCTCCTTTTGTCTTCGCGGATCTGTTGCGCCTCTTAATTTTTATAACGAAGTAAAATTGTTGATTTTAGCACACCAAAATGGACAAAAAGTGAGGCGGCCATGGCCCCCGCGGCAATGGCCCCCGCGGCCCCCAGCGTTCCTACGCCTATGTGCTTAGGAACGCTGCAGGAAAGGAAAGAGGCCAGCCACGTGCATAGGTGGTCTGTGGTTCAGACTTCATGAACAAAGGGTCAACAAGAGACTCAGAGATGGTAATGGAGCATGAAGGCGGACCAGAGCTAGTGACGGGGTTTCAGGACGGACTAGGGCTTCAGGGTGGACCAGGGGTGGTGACGGGGCTTCAGGGTGGACCAGGGGTGGTCTTGATGATGAGGCTTTATGGTTAATGAGTGTACCAAAGGGTCTAAACAACAATTTAAAAGCTCCCAGGCATTAATATGGACATGCTGAGTAGGTAACAGGCGATACTTTGGAAACACAAACCAATTTCCTTTTTCTAGTCCACAGATCCCATTTTTCAGTCTATAGTGCTGTTTCTCGAATTATGAGACTTGGTGCAGAGGGCTAAGAACACACCAGGCCAGAAGAACGTCTAGGAACATAAATTATACTTGACACAATATATTTTTAATTATTTTAAGTATTTATTGGTTTATCGGCTTAAAATTCATCTTCACGATTAAATTTTACGTCTCAGAAGTGGTATAACATCATGCAGAAAAAATCAAAATGGCGTTTCTCCCTTTAAAAAGGCGTTAAACGATTGATAGGCATTTTGAGCTATGGAAGAGTTGTTAGCAAAATTATACCTGTGTTGCATTGTAATAAAAGATCAGCGGGAGATTCCGTCGTATTCATTAAG
>VOPJ01014756.1:0-37169 GCA_014673585.1 Semibalanus balanoides | reverse complement strand
TCGCGCCGCAAGAGGACACTGCGAACACCTGGCAAGGTGGCGCCACCAGCGGGAGGCCGGGTAACAGAAATGCGGCGTTTTGAGGGGAAAGCCACAGCTCGTGGGCTTAGCCTTAGGCCCTAAGGCCTGAGGCCCTTAAGCCCTAAGGCGTAATGTGTGTGACAGTTAGCGACTATAATCAGTTGGATCGACTGTTGATTAGGACGGCGACGGCGCATGAGCGCATAATTCTTAACATACAGCAGGCTCTTAACATACTGCAGCGCGTATCTCTGCATCTAATGCGTCGGCAGATCATCAGCACTGACATTCATAGCTACTCACTGTAGCCCTCCGCTCGACGACTTGCAGACTAGTATCTGCATGCACCCACTAGCTATTGACAGTCGCACTTGTCAAAATCACACTTTCTGGATCCGCCAATGTCCAGAAGTGCATTGTGCAGACGGTGTTTATACTTGCTCCACGTGCCAATTGCAAACACGACCAGTAATTATTTATATTTTTGAAACGTCTCTTGTTAAAAACCACGTGTAAGCCCCTTACCACTCTCTAAAAATATGTTGTGCCTTTTCAACATTGTGGCCGTTATTACTGATTGCGGTAGTGCACAGTGCACGTTGGCGGCTGCCCCTTTATTTTCCAGTCATTTTTAATACCGTTACCTTATCAGCAAGAGCTGCTCTGGTAAGGTAACGGTATTAAAGAGCTGCTCTAAATCTGGCATGTTACGTGAGCCGTGAACACACGCGTGAATATAGACAAGCTGTTCAAAACATCTCAACAATAAAAATAGCAATCATCAATCACTGCACATTGATGAATAAAGCCAACTGAAAAGCACTTGCATCACTTGCAGTGTTGCAATCGTGATCATGGGTGTAACTTTGGTGCAAAGGGGGTTGTAGCTACAACCCCAATAATTTTGGAATTGAACACTACGCCTATGACGAGATGTGGTACAAATACTTAACAACTAAGTGCAACCGCCAATGATTTTAAAAAATACGCCTTTGATCGTGATCTAAGTTGCGTAACACGTGTTAGCGTTTCTTGACAAGTGCAGCGCCTCTGCTAAGCTGCCTATCGAATGTGCAGTGTCGGTTTTCGGCAGTCCCGCCTCAGCCTGTGACGTCACGGCAGTGCCGCCTGTATCGTCACGGCCTGTGGACCCTACAGCGCCCCCTGTTGTGCCGCCCCTGCCGGTCACCGGAGCGTGGTTCCGCGCCTGAGGGGAGGAGCGGTACGGGGAGGGGGAGGGAGGGAGGGAGGGAAGGAAGGAGGGAGGCAGGTTGTTCCCCTCTCCCGGCGGCGGCTCGACGAGACGGTGGCCTGCTTCAGCGGCGGTGAAATTCTTCTTACAGTCCAAACCCACTTTCGCTTGCGATGCTTTGTCCAGCTAAGTGCTGATGTTATTCATTGCATGACACGGGGACCTTGTCAATACAGTACAGGTTTGGTTTGGTTTGTGGACCAGGCACCGTATCATCTTTGGGATCATGGTGCTGGAACTCTCACCCTGTTCTGAGGGTTATGATATGGGGGCCGGTCGACTGTTTCAGCCCAGGGATTCGACCCCGGGTCACTGGCACTACAGTAAAGAAGAGTTTGCGCTGTATTCATCATAATAAACCCTCTTTTCCCAATGCCCTTATGTTTTCCAGTTGTTTGATTATGGTTAAGTATTGGTGAATTCTCGACTCTCTGAATTATCGTGTTTTTTTTCCTTGAAGAGTTACCATGTCCCTTCTCAGTAACCACAGCTGCTCCTGTCCGTAACCCGCACCTCCACCGTTCCGCTCCTCGCTCGGTAGAGCGCGAGTGAGCTCGCCCGATCACAGACCTGCCATCGGTATCACCAAACCACCGTCCATCGCGGCGGCGTGGCGGCAGGTGGAGCCACCGTGCAGCGTCCCGGCCGCCAGTCCGCCGCCACACACCGCCCGGCGAGCATCCTCCGCGGGCAGCTGGCCTCTGAAGCGTGGCACGTGCCTGCGGCTCCTCCTCGTTCAGCGGAGCTCGACAGTGTGTCGCAGCCGACGGCGACGGACGGGGAGCGGTCACCGGTCCGCTGCGATCGAGGGGCGATAGTGAGACGGTGACGCCGGTGAAGTCACGACTATGATCGGAGTGTGATATCGGTGCGGATCGAGGAGTGATATCGGTGCAGATCGGGGAGTGATATCGGTGCGGATCGGGGAGTGATATCGGTGCGGATCGAGGAGTGATATCGGTGCGGATTGGGGAGTGATATCCGTGCGGTGCCGGAGTGCGGAAATTGGAGGCCAGGACAGAGAGATGCGCGTGGAAATGATGGGGCTACTGGGAAGTGGGTGGAGGAGACGATGCAAGAGCCGGTGTCAGACCCAGAAGGCGCAGCTTAGTCCCAATGTCCGGTGGATGACGTTGTGCTTCCTAGTCACATTGCTTCCCGGAGCTTTCAGTCAAGGTAAGTCCCTTTTAAGTTGTATGCTCCTTGCGATTTACTGTTTTTGTTCACAAAACGGAAAATTATTGAATGTGGATGCATCTATTTTTCCACAAGACATCCCGGAACTGTGCAGCGTGCAATATGCATGCACCGCAACATTTGGGTACTATGTAGCTAATATTCATTTTATTTGAGCGTTTTAGCTGCCCATAGCATAATTAAATGTAATGCAAGTATCTGCGGCCAATGTCCCGAAGCAGGAAGCTCTTCTTCCCAACCTTCAGCTGAGAACGAGCAGTATTATAGGATAGGGTGGGGTATGACGGCCGCTATAACTTTGGAGCCTAATCTGGTCAAGGTAATCACGGCAAATGAGACTGATGTTTTGCATGTTACTATCTTAAACCGATCTTTATCTATCTCACACCGATCTGTCAATTTTCCTGGAAGTGTCCCTTCTTGTTGTTAATAAATCTGACACTAAGTTTTAGAAAAGTTTGCATAAAACCATCTAACCCCAAGGTAAGGCGGTTTTTCTCATGGGGTAAGATGGTCACGCTTTTTAAGCGTGGTTAGGGACAGGGGCGCAGCCAGGATTTTGCGACGGGGGGGGGGCACACCGAACTTGACCGAAGTGGGCCCCCTAACAGTAACGTGAATAACAGTAACAGTTCTGGCTGAATATTCTTACCTAACAATTACACAATTATTAGTGTACTGGTAAGGATATATCCGTTTGGGTAGGCACAATTTGTTCAGTTCGAACTCCTCCTTAGACAGATAAAAACCAAGAATATTACCATCAAAGTCTTATTTATTCTTGACACTGCATGCACATTAAAATACCAAAATGCCTCTTGTCCCTGTCGACAATGTTGTTGCTGAAGACAATGTTGTTGCTAAGATGTTTGAGATCATTATTTCAAAACATTTTGTAATAAGATTCTGATGGTGAGACGGCCACCCAGAGCAAACGGTGTCCGTCTGACCCCGAATTCGACTATATAATTTAGAGCACATTTTAGTCGGACGTCGGGACACCGATATCAATCACAGAATCAAGATTCGCCAGCATTTGCAAAATAACACGTGTTCTGTGTAGTGGCAATTACGCGGACAGTTGAGCGTAAGGTTTTTTATCTCAATGAGATATACACAATGTCCTTAAAGAAATATAATAGAAATTGCTGCCGACGGAGACGGGTTATATTCAAAAAGTATAAATTATGGATTAACTACGGAGAGCAAACTCATCAGGCTTTGCTGGGGCCGTGCGGCCGAAAAGGAGTATTCTCGCCCTCATTTTGTCCGCTTGTATCATTATTGGTTTAGCCTACAGAGGGAATGGCGGTCTTTCCGACCCTGGCCACCTAACAGTAACAACAGCAAGAAGGTGTCAACGGACCGAGTAAACATGGAAACAATTACATTAATTCTTAAAATATTGACGAAACTTGTTTTATGTTATCCCGCGCCGTGCCGGTGGTCAAACTATTTTTGGACTCAAGTCAATATTGAGGTCACCAGAGGACATCATAGGTCAGATTTTCCCATTTTGAGGCTTCTGATTCGAAAACGCACAAATATCTCAGAAGGTATGATAGGAACAAATGAAAATAAAATCGAAAGCTCTAGAAAACCGCAATTGCCATAGGTTTTATACAATTTTAGTTGAAGTCAATAGTTAAGGCACCAGAGATTATAAAAGGCCAAACAATATATTTTTGTCAAAACTGTTGTTTCCAAAAAGTTTTTTTACCTAATAAAGGTAAATAAATAATTTGCACGCCTGATTCATCGTAATGGCTCAATTTGACCTGGGTCAAGGTCAAGTGGCGGCCCAAGTAGGTTGCGTATAAGAAGGTGTGCCTTGACGAGACAAACACATTGGTGCTGGTTTCACTTACATATATATTAATTATGTTGACAGTTATTGACAACAAAGTGTTGGTGAACTCGAATGACCTCTTCAGTTCAGTAACCCTATAGGGGTCACTGAACACAAATTACACCTGTGTCATCAATAATGGCCTATCATATCACAATCCAGAGGAAATTGGATTGTTATCTTACGCATTTTCGGAATAGGAAGCATTGGAATATTTCCACATTGAGTTACAATGGAGAGGACATGGAAATTGACCCAATTTCTGGTCACCGATATAAAAAAAAATCCGAGATATATGACTTGTAGGTAGGTATATATGACCTTATGAAATCCTATAAGATTGAAGCCCATCAGACACAAACTGTGACGGGTACGAATGCAATTAATTTATGAGGGTGGTGTTACATGAATTGGTCTGGTAACCTGACCTGAGACGACCCCAAATAAATAATTTTACACAATGTGGGTAGTTGATGCCCGAACAGCTGTGCCAGAAACGGCTGCACTGCGCGCCGTCAAATTTGCGTTATTAAAAAAATGTGGGCCTCTGCTCCATTGCTAAGCAGATGCCAAGGTTACTAAAACAATGCACATGCGTTCAGATGATTGAAAAAGAGACAGTGATGTGATGAGGTAACCAGGGCATCACATATACAATGATACATGTGTCTATCCGGTCCAGTATATAAGGCCTTTGTGGAGGCTGGAGGGGTTTATATTGCTCGGTTCTCCTCTGCACCACCGAGGTGCTCATTTCTTGGTATTTTTGTTTTTCGTTTCCTAGGAACCTTACAATGGCACTAACTCGGGTGAATCGCTTGAGTTTAACCCACAGCCGGTGCGGTCTCCGCACTGAAGTCTTTAGTATTTTATCCATTAAGTTTAACCCTTGTTTGATAAATAAATTGTAACTGACTCAGAGTTGAGTCATGAATCGAATCATGAGACATTTTTAATAAGTCATGAGTTGAGTCGATTAAATTTAAAAAAGCATTTGAGTCAAGAGTCGAGTCGATTCGATTTGTTTGAAACAGCACTTGAGTCAAGAGTTGAGTCAGTTCTTCGGTTGTGAGTCAGACTTGAGTCGACTCAAACAGATGTGAGTCAAATGAAACTGGGACATAGCGAAGGGACACTGGGGTCACGCCCCTTTACCTGAGCTAACCAATTTACACTAGATCAAACGCGATTTCTTCTGACACCAGACCCTTCCCCGCACGGTCAGCATCAAGTAATAATAAAACTTTTAATGATGAGTCGTATTGAGTCGACTCAAATGTATTTTTGAGCCCAGGGGCGTAGGAACTCCTTTGAAGTTGGGGCATCTTTTTTTTATTTAAATCGACAAACGAAATATGATGACCTTTTCCTCGAAGATATGAAAAAATCAAAAAGTTATCAAAAATTAAGTTATTATTTCGTAATATTTCGGCCACAGGCCCTTATTAAACAGTCAACCAGTGTTGACTGTTCGATAAAGGCCTGTGGCCGAAATATTACGAAATAATAACTTAATTTTGGATAACTTTTTGATTTTTTCACATCTTCGAGGAAAAGGTCATGGTATTTCGTTTGCTAATTTTGACAACTATGTTCCTCGCACAAGCACTAAGCTCTATTAAACATTTTTTAATTTAAGTCAAATTTCGAAAAGTTTCGTTTTTTAGAAGAAAAAATGTTAAAAACTTTTTTTATCCGGAATAGCTATTTTGTAAAACTCTTCAATTCACGTGTTTAAACGTTTTGGATTTGCAATTTGCTTCAAAACTATTTTTTGCGATTTTTCCACCATTTAGCTATTTTTGACCAAAAATGCCATGAAATGACGTGACTAAAATCGGTACGGTTTATCTCATTTATGTTCGATGCAACTGCTAACTTTTTCTATAGATGACGTAAAATTGATGAACGCGAAAGTATACTAAGTTTCACGTCGATATCTGCAACGCACCGGAATTAAATCAGGAAAAACCGAGGAGGGATGGGATCAGATCCGACCCGTCCCCAGGCGGTCATGGGCTATACCTCGTAATTTTTGACCAGGTATTGGGACTTAATATTTTTAGAGGGCGTTGCCCCCCACTCAAAAATTTGAAGGGACAGTTGCCTCTCCCCGTGCCCCCAACTCCTACGCCTATGTTTGAGTCGAGTCGAATCAATTTATTAAAACTGCACTTGAGTCATGAATTCGAGTTCGACTCAATTTTTATAAAGCGGGCACTTGAGTCAAGAGTCGAGTCGGTTATTTTTTAAAACAGCACATGAGTCAATAGTCAGGTCAGTTCTTCGGCTGTCGAGTCAGACTTAAGTCTACTAAAAAATGTGAGCCGTTACTGGACTACCCCGATCACTATACAAGCGCTCGTACAAGCAAATACCGTGTGATGTCGCCTTTAAAGGGAGTGTGCCTACTCTTTTGAAATGTCAAATATATTTTTCTTACATTAAGAAGCTATTGGTTTGATCATTGGTTACGATAAAATTCACGTCTGGAGCCCTTTTAGTTGATTTTTTTTATATATTCTGTTTTGCATTTGATTTGTTTCAAAACTCATCAGCGATCGCCACTGTAAGAGAAACGAAGATGTTACCTACAATGGCGCACCAAAGACAATAAACAAACCCATACGAACAATGTAATGGGTTTTGGTTAGATAGTTATATCGAGGCTTCTGTTTTAGGCAGCTGCTATCATGCTCACGAAATTGTTTTATATTGGCCAAGCGCTATCAATATATGCTAGCGTTGTTAGATTTAAATGGCATTGGCTTCTAGTAGGAGAAAGCTCTCTGGCGAAATATTTATAACTTTGTTCCCGGGCGAGCGCGATGATGCTTTGGCGATTTTGGAATATCTTCAGCAACTATTAGTGAATCTGGGGAAATGAAAGCAACATGGCCGTAAATTCAGAAAAATATGTTATACAGACTAGTGTTAACAACTCCACATGACCAATGTGAGTAGGCACACTCCCTCGGTCCCTTTAACGCCAATTTTTTCAGTTACATTTTTTGACATGGAGCCCCTGCCGCCACTGGAGTCCGGGCGCCTCGATATGGCCGCAACTACAACAGCATAGGGCTATGATGCATGCATTAGGGAGACAAGATAGACCATCAATTCCCAATGATGCAGCTGTGTAAAATAAGAGTTAAAATAAATACAAGTTCAATAGAAAACGTAGGAAACATCAGCAGTAGAAATTGAGTGTCTTGAATTCGTTTTTTAGGGGGTATTTTTAGGACAGGACTAAACGTTTGTGGTCAGCCAGTGCACCCAGTAACTTTGAGCTGGTGGTTACGCCCCTGCCTTGTGATCCATTTCAACATAACAGTTAAACAATGAACAGTTAAAACAGTTTAAACAGTTAAACAATGGACATGTCGAAGCTCCTTTTTTCGAGTTGACGATATATAGCCAGGAAAAAACAATCGTTCAACCATGCAGATTGAATGATGATCTGTTAACACTTCGCACACAAGTAGATGCTATAGGCTGTTCCGCAGTGCATGGAGGCGCGGCGGCAAAGTACAGGCCTGAAAAGGAAGCGATCGACTATACCAGTCGCTAAACGCCAAAGTTGATTTGTAGCCGAGTGTCAAGAAAGTGCTCCTATTACCGTTAATTTCGTGCCTCGTGTTTTAACCCTTGTCCTACGGAGCGGGCCTGACAGCCCCCCCCGAGTTTTTATTGAATAAACTCTTTACAGATGCTGCGCATCTTTCTGACATTTTTCAGAAACTGAGTTTACAACAAATTATGCACATCCTGTCGAAATTTTTCGTTGAAATTGGTCAAGTTAGTTTCGGAGAAATGACGTTTTTGAGACGTATGTCGTAAAAATCGATAAAATGTTTCGAAAATTCAGTAGAAATTGAGAGTTTTGCAGCCAAAAATGCAAAAAACAAAAACAAAAAACAGATGAGAATATAATAATTACCATTTTCTTGAATATGCAAGGTTCAGATTTTCAAATATTTTGATTTTTGATCCCCAAAAAGTCAAAAAAACTGTTATTGGTTTTTCTAAAAGGATAATGTAGTAATAGAGGTTTAAAGGGAATATAGCACCTTTAACATTAGTTTTAACTGAGATTAGCCAGATTGTTCGGGTGTTGCTGAGAAACCCAAATCAGAATTTTTCCATCCCAAGCGACCTAGGTTGCTTGAGTTTCAACGCAAAAAACCGTGGGTCATATGTGGTCATATTTCAACCGTTCACAAATCCCGTGACGTTTCGCATACTCATCAGTAGTTACTCCACTGTGTTGCCACCGCACTTCGCTTTGTTGAACCGTCCGCCCAGTATTTCAGTTACCTTGCGTCCGCCCCGACCGCCACCGACGGTCGGTCAGGCGCTCGCACACTAGTGGTTCACGTATGCGTGCCCCCACGTCCCTACCCGGCGCGAGCGAGCGCTGGTCGACCCAGCCAGTCGCGTTTCACGCCCTAACGTATTAGTAAAGTAATCTTGGGTGACCATCGTGCGGTGCCAGCACAGCAGCTGTCACTGGGCGGGCGCAAAGTTGCCGTTCGATGCCTCCTTGTGACGACACAACTTCCGCTTTTGGTGACGCAAGATTGGTGTGACGTCACATGTAAACATATTCACTATTTTAAATTTACAACAAATTCTGACTTGTTCGCAAAAATGATGGCAAGGACCGTAATCAGGGCACTTCTTCTCCATCATTCTACATACTTTTCCCAGGTGCTATATTCCCTTTAACCTCATGCTCAATGATTAAGAAATATTTAAATGAAATCCCAAATATATTTTCGACCGTGGGCCTTCTACAGTGGATCCACTGTAGAAGGCCCACGGTCGAAAATATATTTTGGATTTTATTTAAATATTTCTTAATTATTAAGCATGAGGTTAAACTTTTATTTATTACATTTTCTAATTATGCTCAGAATAACGTTAAACATCATTACATTTTTTCAAAGATAATTGCAAAACCGGATTATATGTGAGAGACTGATAATACAAAATATCCAGGCCAAATTTCAAAGCAACACCCCTATTTTTGACTGAGTGATGGCTTCCTAAGTGTATTGTGTATTATCTAAGCGTAATAAACTTATGACGTCCTTTTTTAAATTCACTTTTTTGACTTTTTTACCGGATACGAATACATAAATACATTTTCCGTGATCAGGAGCAAAAACTGGTCTAGGAACATGCCTTTTTATTTGCATTTGTCATATTCTAATTTTTAGGTTTTCTGATCGCTCTTCTGGACGTGATCGAGTCTATGTTGCTAATGCTAATCGCCCATAGCAATTATCATCGATGGTGACGATTTCCGTGAATTAAGAGGTCATTAGCTAACCCAGAACCAAAAATCGATATATGGCCAGATAGCTAATTTAACGACAAAGAACTTGACGCTAACCAAATCATTTTATTTTAATATCTTTAATAATTACGACGGTCTGAGCAAAATCGCTGTTTTTGGATGTTGTCGATTTTAGGTCATTCACTTGACCTGGAAGGTCACCCTTTGACCTGAAAAAGATATACTATCGGATTCCTCACATGACAGGCAACATGTTTTTTTTTCTGCGTTGCTCTATGTTCCTTGGTTTGGAAGTTAGAAGGGGGGGCTATCAGCCCCCCCCGTAGGGCGAAGGTGAAAAACGCTCCCGTAGGGTGAGGGTTAATTATATGTAAAATGGCTCACGAACTCTCCTACAAGGTTATTGTTAATGCTATTCGACAACTGCCGTCGATCTTGTGATTTGATAGTGACTGAAGAAGGTATATGCTTACATAATTCAAAAATACTCCATGTTTGTAACTCCGCATTTTATCAAGACAACATCAAGGACTTCAAACAGTGAGTAATAATATGTTATGGAAGATAGATCTTCAGTCTCAAAACAGCTTATTTTCAATCTAGACAATCATTTACTTACATTGCATTAAATCATATATGTGCATAAAACATGAAACACTATCAGATAAAATATGCGAATACTCACTCGTTAGTTGAAAGCTGAAGCAACAGGCGTGAGTGTGATTCATATTTGCCATTCAGCCAAATTGGCATTCATTTTTCCCTGTCACGCTTTTGGCTATGGCGTTAAGTTATATAGAGCGGATTTACTGCCCATCTTTTGCGTAGCAGAGTTCCTTCCTAATAACCCTTCTGTTTTTTTTTTGCTGTTTGTGTGATAACTCCTTATGATAATCATGTTTCCTGCCATAACAACCATAATCATTCAGCTCTATGAGAGCCTGTTTGTAGAATTACGCTCACTTCGGTGAATTTAACGGCCGTAATTTGCCGACGTTTCATCTAATTCAGTTCGTGCGTTACCACAGGTGTTGCCAGTACAGTAAGCGAGTCGTCAGCCCGAGCAGACTGTTAGCGAAACCGCAATGCTTGCCGTAGTGTGGTGCAGAAGCGGCTCAGTTCGCCACGTGCTGTCTGACCATTACAAAGTGGAGAGCTGAAATAGCTCGGAAGATAACGCGGTGTAAGTGCCGGGGCGAAGCCAGCGGCGCGCAGAGCTGCCCTGCTTCCGGTAAATGTGGCCAGATTTGTGCTGATTCATTCTATTCCGGAACTGAAGGTTTGAGCTGAAGTGCTTTTGAAACGCCTTCTGTGTAATGGATTTATGCAGAGGAATATGACTGCGCAATGCTATGTTTATATTGAGCCTCAACAGATAGGAGGAAAAAAGGATGTTGAAAATGCTCAGCTTGGCGGGACCATCTTCGCACCCTGTGCTATTATCAGTCTAGCTTGTACCAGTACCTATAACGGTTGTATGCAAATATAATCTCTACAAACATACGTGGTATGAATGTTGAGCGGAGACGCGGTGCACTGCGGGTCGGAAGGCTCTGATCAGTGGTCGCTGACTCGACCCTCCGTCCAGGAGACCTCAGTCCCTTATGTCCCCATACCGTCATCAGTCCTCATTCCCCAGCCTGACATGCGTCCTCGACACTCCTCAGCGGGCCACTGTGACGGATCGGGCCGCGGTCGGTCGGCAGGTTCGGTCACCGGTCGGTCGGCAGGTTCAGTCAGCGGTCGGTCGGCAGGTTCAGTCAGCGGTCGGTCGGCAGGACCGGGCCGCGGTCGGTCGGCAGGTTCAGTCGCGGTCGGTCGGCAGGTTCGGTCAGCGGTCGGTCGGCAGGATCGGGGCGCGGTCGGTCGGCAGGTCAGTCACCGGTCGGTCGGCAGGACCGGGCCGCGGTCGGTCGGCAGGTCAGTCAGCGGTCGGTCACCGGGCCGCGGTCGGTCGGCAGGTTCGGTCGGGTCGGTCGCGGTCGGTCGGCAGGACCGGGCCGCGGTCGGTCGGCAGGTTCGGTCACCGGTCGCTCGGCAGGCTCGGTCACCGTGTCCTGAGCTTGTCGGCAGGCTCGGTCACCGTGTCCTGAGCTTGTCGGCAGGCTCGGTCACCGTGTCCTGAGCTTGTCGGCCGGACCGCCACGCCCCCTGCCCTCTGCCCCGCCGCCCGGCCGCAGACGGCAGCTCGGTGCGCAGTTAGGGACACGGAGCGGGCTTTTAATGAGCGGAGCTGTGCGGCGCGACAGGGTCCAGTTAGGCTGTCGGTCGCCGGCCGTGACGACTCCGGGCGACCCGCCGTCGGCGCTCCGGCGCCGCCAGTGAGACGGTCGCTGGTGCACGGTGTGGGGTCGAGAGTCGAGGGTCGAGGGTCGAGGGTCGAGCGTCGAGGGTCGAAGTGCGAGGGTCGAGCGCTGGTGACCACAGGGACTGTGGGTGTGAGAGGTATAGAGAGGACAGAAGCTCGGCGGTGGTGGCGGCAGAGAAGAGGTGGTATGTCCGGAGCCAGGAGTCGAGTGCCGTTCTTCAGGAGCGGTGATGGCCAGAGGGAGAGAGGAAGGCGCAGGCAGTGGAGGAGAGATAGAGGTGAGAAGGATGCTGTTGTGTTCGTGGTGAATGCTGAAACGGAAGTTTGGGGGCATGGCATGGCTCCTTAGAGTATCAAGTGGATACATTCGAATCGGTGTTATCTATTCTGAATACTCTCAAATACTAGCAAAGCACTTCGATACGTAAATGCTCAGATACTTCCGAATACTCCAAATATTGACATGCTCTGGCTCGGGACCCAAAAAGGAAAGCCGTATGCTTAACTCAAGGCTGACTGAACCCAATGTTATCCATACCCAGTTGCGGAACAATGTCAAAAGTAAATATAAGTAAAATTTATTTTGACAAGTAATCTAGTTATGATTAAACGTGTACAAATAACGAGATGCCAGCACTCAGCATGATATTGAAGATTTACATATGAACACAGACACGTAGCCATAATTTTTATCAGAGGGGAGGCCGTCGGAAAAATTAAATTTTGCTCCTCAGTCATGTACTGCTGACCGGGATAGGGGGCGGGGGTAGGGTTGGGTCGTCAGAGAATCCCCATTATCTCTATTTGTGGATTATATTCTGCTCATGGGGCATGGCCCCAACGTGGCCCCCTTGGCTACGTCCCTGTATGGACATTTACTCATTATCAGTTCTGAAACATGGAAGCGAACCTTTACATTTTGCAATTAAATTGTGTAACCGTATTGTCAAACGCATTTAAATACAAATACAATGAATCCGATCGTATCATACATCTGTAAAATGGGCAAATCTAACCCGTTGCGGACTCTGCCGTTTCCACAATCCTTCTGATCTGGTTGGATATTGACAACACTGGAACATTCTCAACAGAACCCAGTGAGAACCCATTCCCAGTGATAATTCTCAGCAGAATCCAGTGAACATTCTCAGCAGAACCCAGTGAACATTCTCAGCAGAACCTATTCCCAGTGATAATTCTCAGCAGAACCCAGTGAACATTCTCAGCAGAACCCAGTGATGAATTACACCGGAGCTGCTCGTTTGAAGTCGTGATCCAGAAACGAGTGCACAAGACGTTAGTTTCATACCAGAGGAAAACAATGGTGTTAGTTTCACCTGCTGGTAACCAATGACATCGCCAATGGCAATGACCATTCACCATTTAAAATTACTATGGACAAATCCAAGTAAACGTGTACTTTAACTTAACATGGGGCCATATAAGAGATCAATGAAAATTACTGGGGACAATGTCCCTGGTGTCCCCAGTGGTGGTGGTGACCTGGCAACCTGAAGAGATGAATTGAATGTGTGATGCAATGTGAGACAGCCGTGCAACAATGCCTAGCGTTACACATATATTATGGGTCTGGTGCTTGGACATTAGTGTTCTATTACCCGGTGCCAGAGCATAGGGCCGTAGGAACACCATGGAAAGTGAGGGGACCGGGTGCAACTTTGATCTCCTTTTGTGATAAATCCAACTCCCCTATGCAAATTTTATTTGGAGATTTTGGCTTCTCTCGCCTTGGCGAACCTTGTAACATCAAATAAGCTCCATACCAAGAATAACAAATATTTTAGCATTTAGCAAAACAAAATGGCCGAAGAGTCAGGGGGCCATGCCCCACTATTCCTGCTCCTATTCCAGAGCACAATATATTTTGCGCTAAGTAGGACGAGTCTGTCCGCTCAAGTTATTTAACTATTTGAAGGGTGAAAGCGTATAATGTGCATAACGTTTGTCTCATTACAATTATTGATACTGATTTATATTGCTAACCTTTCAGCTGTGAGCACTTACATATTAAATTACTATATGGTGGAATAATATTTCAAACATTTCGAAAATTATCTTCGGCAACGTTTTTGACGTATTGTCTTGGATCACAATAAGGTAAAAGCCCCAACAAAACTTGTATAAGTAGGTGTTTTTCTGTTGGTTTAAATTTACCGCAGTTTAACTTTTGAATTTTATATCAAAGAAAAATAAGTATGAATATGATTTTGATGTCAAAATGTATATAAACATGCGTATCATTTGTGTATAACTAATTATTAATTCATACGCAAATACTTGAAAATGTATACTATCTTAATCATACCCACTTTTCATGTTGGCACCATGACCTTCCAGGCACCTTTGCAGCCTACTAACAGAAGGGCAAAATGATCCGGTTAGGGTCTCCGGAAACCATGCAACGCTGCCCGCGCCTTCGTCAAACAATGCCGCACAATGTACACTGGACACTGGACACTGCCCAAAATCACGCGCCTGCAAAGTTAACGACGCAGTCGCAACCATTGTGCAATATGTGGCCTTGTCAAAAGTATTATAGTGACTTATTAGTGAAATGCGGAATGTGTTTTGGTGCTGCATTTTAAGCGGGAGACGGTGAAGATAAACGGGTCTACATTTGAATACAGTAGGCAATGTCAGTTAACATATAAATGCAATGAGAAGCATAGCCAAACCAAACACGTATCATACATGGCGTCAGGTCATTGCGGAATTGTGCTATTGACACCAGCCGTACCTGCTATCGCTCTTGTCACAGTACTTCTCCATCGTCTGTGCGGAATTGTGCTATTGACACCAGCCGTACCTGCTGTGTCGTTCTTGTCACAGGTATTTCCCATCCGTCTGTGCGGAATTGTGCTATGATACCTAGCCGCACGTGCTGTCGTTCTTGTCACAGTACGATAGTTTCCCCCCATCGTCTGTGCGGAATTGTGCTATTGGAACATGCCAGTGGTTGTTGCGGCGAGGCCGTTGGTGTGATAAAGAGGCGAAGGCCCCAGGTACCGCGTTGGTTGGATATAGTGAGCCAAAATTCCGACACCAGACATGGGAGAATACTGACACCGTGACAAAGAACGACCAGCAGATTGCCGCGCAGCTGGTGATCCTGAATAGCCATCAAGCGCTCGACTGTCTTAGTCGATGCGAGGAGCTAAGTCAAACCTCGCATTTGCAAGAGTCTGTGCGGAATTGTGCTCTGACAGAGACCAGCCGTACTGGGGCAGTCGCTCTTATCAAGTATTCCACATCGTCTGTGGGAATTTGTAGCTATATGATACCAAAAGCCCGCATACTTGCATGGTCGTAATAATATGTCACGCACTTCCCCATCGTCTGTGGCGGATTGTGCTAATTTGATAAACCCAGCAGCAGAGAGGCAAAACTGCTGTCGTTCTTGTCAGCAGTACTTCCCCATCGTCTGTGCGGAATTGTGCTATTGCACCAGCGCCCTGCTGTCGTTCTTGTCACAGTACTTCGCCCATCGTCTGTGCTGAATTGGCTAACGTGACACCAGCCGTACCTGCATGTCGCTCTTATCACAGTACATTCCCCATGTCTGTGGCGGAATTGTGTGCTATTTGACACCAGCCGCAACCTGCTGTCGTTCTTGTCAGCAGTACTCCCCATCTGTCTGTGCGGAATTGTGCTATTGACACCTAGCCGTACCTGCAGTCGCTCTTCATCACAATACTTCCCATCGTCTGTGCGAATTGGTGCTATTGATACGCCGTCACCTGCTGTCGTTTTCTTGTCACAGTACTTCTCCATCGTCTGTGCGGAATTGTGCTATTGAATACCAGCCGCACCTGCTTGTCGTTCTTTGTCACAGTACTTCCCCATCGCTCGTGTGCGGAATTGTAAGCTATTGACACCTTAGGCCGCCACCGTTGCTTCCGTTCTTGTCAGCAGTCCATCTTCGGCTCCAGTGCCGTCTGGTGCTGTTGTGTGCTATTGCACACCGGTTATTGATTCCCCCGTCACTTCTTTTGGTGTTCCGTTCTTTGTTAATCCGGAAAGGCCACCGTAACTGGTCTCCGCCATCGTTCTGTAGCCCGGAATTGGTGCTATGATTACTCTTTGAGCCCGTCACCTTTGGCTTGTCGTTCTTGTCACAGTACTTCCCCCATCGTCTGTGCTGAATTGTGCTATTGACACCAGCCGTACCTGCTGTCGCTCCTGTCACAGTACTTCCCCATCGTCTGTGCGGAATTGTGCTATTGATACCAGCCGTACCTGCTGTCCCTCTTGTCACAGTACTTCCCCCATCGTCTGTCCATATTGACACCAGCCGTACCTGCTGTTGCTCTTGTCACAGTACTTCTCCATCGTCTGTGCTGAATTGTGCTATTGACACCAGCCGTACCTGCTGTCGTTCTTGTCAGCAGTACTTCCCCCATCGTCTGTGGCGGAATGTGCTATTGACACCAGCCGTACCTGCAGTGCTCTTATCACAGTACTTCCGCCATCGTCCTGTGCGGAATTGTGGCTATTGATACCAGCCGCAACCTGCTGTCTTCTTGTCAATACAGTTACTTTCCGCCATCGTCTGTGCGGAATTGTGCTATTGATACCAGCCGCACCTGCTGTCGTTCTTGTCACAGTACTTTCCCAATCGTCTTGCGGAATTGTGGCTATTGACACCAAGCGTGCCTGCTGTCGTTCTTGTCACAGTACCTGTATTTCCCCCATCGTCTGTGCTGAATTGTGCTATTGACACCAAGCCGTGGCCTGCTGTCGTTCTTGTCACAGTAATCCCCCATCGTCTGTGCTGAATTGTGGCTATTGACACCAGCCGTGCCTGCTGTCGTTCTTGTCAGGCAGTACTTCGCCCCAATCGTCTGTGGCTGAATTGTGCTATGACACCAGCCGTGCCTGCTGTCGTTCTTGTCAGCAGTAACTTCCCCCATCGTCTGTGCCTGAATTGTGCTATTGACACTAGCCGCACCTGCGGTCGTTCTTGTCACAGTACTTCCCCCATCGTCTGTCCATAATCCGTCATCATTGTCAAGACCATAATTATTGCGTCGTGCTTACTAATGGTTTGCAGGTGCAAGTGTGTGTCTAAATAACAATGTAATCCATTGCATGAACAGACGACATGTAATGGTCTGCCTGCGAAGGGAAATACCTGTGTGTAAGACAGTAATTGGATGGTTTGCTGTCTGGCTATAGTTGGCTGACGAAAGTCAAGTTTATCAGTGATCTCTGCTGAACCATATAAGTCGAAAAGTAAGGCACTTGCACACACAGTTGAATGCGTATAGTTTAACTGGGAATTCAGACGAACAGGATATTGAAAGTCAAGAATATGGAGTTACTATTTTTTGAAATTGTTAGCTAAATTTAGTACAATGTTTTAGCACTTTACTTCACAGATCTCTCTCATTTGCAGCTGTCTGATTAAGCACAAGTCCGAAAACTTATAGGTATATCCATCACAAAATATCGTCGTCGCCTTTTATAGGACATTCCCACTTTGACATTAGTTTTGAGTTGAAATAGCTAAGTTAGTGGCTATGTAGTGCAATTTAGAAAGGGAGCGTTTAAAACAAGCAGTTATTTGGACTTGCATAAAATTAGGATTTATTTTTACATTTGGGCCTTAGAGAGGCCAAAATTTGGCGGTTTGATTTAAATTACATCATCTCTTGTTATTGCAGTGTGTACCAAGCCTGTTTAGAGAGATAGACCTTGATGGTCTGGTTTGTTTTTATTTTTTATGATCATGCTATTACATTTAACAACAGGTCCCTATTTTCCTTTCAATATATTGTATAACTATGTTGTGATTTTCCTTTCAATTGTGTATTTTTCTCGAAAGCGCTTTTTTCGACCGTGATAAGAAAATACTTGTTTGTATTCAAGTTATAAAAGCGTCTGAAAACATTGTGCCATATCATTAGAGTTTCCCTGTTGTTAGTTATAAAAGCGTCTGAAAACATTGTGCCATATCATTAGAGTTTCCCTGTTGCCCTGTATAACATTGTGCCATAATATTAGGTTTTCCCTGTTGCCCTGTTCTAATTGTTGGCCATATCATTCAGAGTTTTCCCTGTTGCCATATGGCGTCAGCACCCCTCATCAAAAACAAAAATCAAAAACAAGTTAAGTTACGTTTAATAGATTAACAGCACACCATATTTGTCACTAAACTGACTTAAATGGGCATTTTTCAGAAAGGTAGAAGCATTCCATTACAAAACTAAGACTACTGTAAGAATAACTTAACAAGACAAAGTGACAAGACGAAGGTGGGGCGAAATGCACATAAACCAAGGCGACAGTTATCAAAAGGTCATCATTAGCAAACGAGCTCCAATAAAGTCACGATCCAATTGCAGAACCCAAATCACTAAACGATCTAGCAACCGAGGATGGTTGCATTGAAGTGCTGGTCACTCGAACAAAAGAACGAAGTTTTTGGCACTGATCGTAATCAGACCACGTAATTCGCACAATAGCGTGGATCACGAAAGAATACCGTCACCAGTTTGGCCGTTATAGTACGCTGGTGTCAACTTCACCTTGAAGGCACTGTTTTGACTTTATATGCCTGCAAGTGGCCGATTCACTCTCGCTAAGTGACATCAAACCAGTCTGGGTAAGCCAGAGGCAGCGTTCCTCGCCGCAGTAGCCACCGCCCGTCAATTACACCGTCTGCCGGGACGCCAGGGAAGCCAGGGAAGCCAGCAGTTCTCCCCGTATCCGTGGGTTCGCTGCCCCCTGCCGGCCACCCGTGCTGCACTAACTGCCGCCAGTGATCGCCCGGGGAACTGGTTCATGGCACGTGCCAGTCGAGGCAGAACAGTGGAGTCTGGCCGGGCGGATCTGGACGGTGACTGACAGGGGCTGCTGAGCCAGGTCCCGGCTTCGGCCACGGTTCTGATGTCAGAGACGCGCTCAGACGGATCTTATGGCGTTGTTTTGCACTGTGATGGTCTGGTAGAACATTGGCGGTGATGTATTCCTAGCGAAGCAAATAACTGTAACAGGATGACCAAAACGGGCGCGAGTGACCGAATGATTTATACTTACCTTGTCGCATATGCACATGTGTGGCAAAGCAATGAACCGATCAAGAAGGAATGTGGAGAGTTTCATGCACAATGTGCATGGATTAGCACATAAACACGCTTACTATGCTGTACGTGGCATTAGGGGCGTCGCCACATATTTTTTGTGCGGGAATGGGAGGGGGACGGTGTCGCGAGCTGTAGTCCAGTGACAGTTGAATGAACCTTCAGGTGGTTCGCGAACATGTGAAGGCAAATCCATTTTCACTTAATGATTTTGTACTTATGATTTATGAACGTAATATTTTTAACACACGCCCTGCAGGGCCTCTAAGAATAGCACGCCCTGGAGGGGGGACGTATTTCGTCCCCCCTCCCCACAAACTCGTCTCCCATTGAACGTCAGCAAAAAACACGAACTTTTTAAAAGCTCGTCAAAAAAAAATTCGAAAACATTTAATTTATGTTTTGGCTCAGGTAAATACTGAGGTCACCATAAGACATAAAAGGCAAGATTTGCAGTTGTGACTTTGCTCTAGGAACCCAAAAATATATCGGGAATTATGATAGCTACGAACAAACGGGAAAAACGGAAGGCCCTTGAAATATGCAATTGCGAATGGTGTCCTCAAATTTGAGCTCAGCTCAGGTCAATAGTCTAAGCTCCTAAGTTTATTTACATGTCAAAAGGCTATTTTTAGCAAAACAGTTTTTCGCAAATAACTTTTACCTCATAACGAAAAGGCAAATATTTTGACACCATCGTGTTTGTCTCTTCCAGGCGCTTCGAATCATATTGATATTTATCAGTTTAGGTCAGCTTTTTAATTTGACGTCAGAACAAGGTCTGAGTGGTGACCAAAGTAGGTCATGTTGCATAGAAGCAGACGTGTCTAGAAGAGAAAAGCACACTGGCACCGGTTTCACTTCTTATCTTCATTCTGTCGAGAGTTATTGACACCAAAAGTGTTTGTGACCTCAGTTGACTTCGGCTGACCCTGTATAGCTCACTGAACGAAAATTGACTCTGTATCATCAAGAATGACTTATGAGTTATGATAACAAGATCCAGATGGAATCGGACTGACATAATGCGTATCCTCGAAACAGGAAGCATTTGAATATTTCCCAATTGACTTGTGATGGGGAGGTCACGAAGTTGACCTGACCTTAGGTCACTGATAAAAAATTCGAGACAAGCAAATTGTAAGAATGTACATATGACCTTATGCAATCTTGCAAGGTTGAAAATGATCAGCCCAAAACTGTGGCTGCGGTACGATTGCAAACTTTTTGAAGGCAGGTTCACGTGACCTGGTCTGGTGACCTAGCCTGCAATGTCCTAAGATCAAGATTTGCACGTAATGTGGTTAATTGATTTCCGAACAGCTAAAAAACGGCGTCGTTGCGTGCCACCATTTTTCCGCTATCCTAGAAAACCCTAAGAGGGGGGATTTCGTCCCCCCTCTAGGACACATGTTTAGACACCGAAAACTGCAGTAACTCCGAACAAAATATAGAGAAATGTCTCCAAAACCCGAGGTGATAATCCTCTCGGTGTTCCTTCCTCCTGCAGCGACGCCCTTGCGCGCCATCCTAGTATATCCCCGACAACATATTCAGATGCATGACCATTCGCGATCCCTTCAAAGAGCGTACGAGATCGCTAACACGACCGCAAGCTGTAGGCCGCTTCTTGGCCGTCTGATGCAGAGTTTCGCCGAGGCACTTCTTCAGCTCAGTGTGCTGTGACGGGTGTGGTCGCCGTCACCCAGTTGTTGTGTCGTGCATCGCGCCCTTCCACACATCCCACCCCTCCCTCTCGGAGGCGCCACTCAAACGCAGCCCACTTTCCCAAGTTGTCCGAAAGCCGCGGCGGCGCGGCGGCTGAGGTGTCGGCGGTGGCGGCAGCGGTGGTGGGGCGAGTGGTGGTGGCGGGGGGCGGTGGGCGGTTGGCGGTGGGGTGGGGGTGGGGTGGGGTGCGGTGGCGGTTGGCGGTGGCGGTGCGGTTGGCGGCGGCGGTGGTGGCGGTGGGCGGGGGGTGGCGTCGGGTGGTGGCGGTGGTGGCGGTGGCGGCGGCGGTGGCGCGTGGTGGCGAGGTGGGGCGGGGGGGGTGGTGGCGGTGGCGGCGGTGGGGTGGGCGGTGGCGGTGGTGGCGGCGGGGCGGGGCGGTGGGTGGCGGCGGTTTGCGGCGGTGGGGCGGGCGGGGCGGCGCGGCGGCGGCGGTGGCGGTGAGGTGGCGGCGGTGATTGTGCAGTGGGGAGGGGCGGGGCGGGTGGCGGCGGTGGCGCGGCGGCGGTGGCGGCGGGTGGTGGCCGCGGCGGCGGTGGCAGCCTTTGTGGCCACGGACGACGCGTGTCACGTGCCGCAAATAAAATAATAACCGGCGAGAATCGGCTCGAGGCGACGGGTGGTCGAGTGCATCGTCGCGTGGCGGCCACTTCCGCCGCCGCCAAACCGCCGCGGCGAAAGTGGCCGCACACGCGGCGAGGCTTTGGCGGCTGACCTCTGGGCTCTACCTTGTCAGATCTGTTAGTGGACCAGTGACAGCGACGCTCGTCCGGTGCGGTCGTTTTCTCTCGAGAGACAGAGGCGTACATATTGAGATGTCTAAAGATATTGATGTTCAGGAATGAGTGTTATGGTGGATCTGATGATCAAAGGTCTGTGTCTAGCTAGGCATACCTATGCAATACAGTAAGCGATGGCAGATGAACCGTGCACGTATCTACTATCTAGCCCTGGCTCCATTGTCGTAACTGTAGGGACACAGGTCGGCTTCCCGCCAGCCACCTCTCCAGGTCTCGTCTCCTCACCTCTCCAGGTCTCCAGGTCTCCAGGCCACCTCTCCAGGTCTCGTCCGCTCTACTTCAGTGGACGCACGGAAGTCCGATTCGTGTCCGTTTGCTGATCTGTGTCATTTGTTCTGACCCACATGAGATGTGTGTCGTGTTTGGTGATTATGACTACAACCATTAACGGTGTTGATGGGTTCGGGCTGTCTCACTGCTATGTAATGCATTGTTTTTTACTACCAGCACAAGCTGGAAGCAGTCACCTGAAATATATCAAAATAGTGACTATTAACGTTCAAGTCCTAACAGCGTCTTTCAAAAGACAACGTATTTTTCAAAGTAAATGCACGGAACGGCAATGGCATATGGGTCATTGCTCATTGCTTCCTCTCAACCTGAACACAATTAGCAAATGACATTGTGCTAGGCGCTCGCCTTTGCATTAATATTTTGCCAATGCTGCGCCTGCCTCCAAATATCAGTGCCAGCTGCATCTGCTTCCTTGGTCCAGCCCTTACCTGCAGCCACCATTCCAGTCCCACCTCCTCCACTATACAGAGCTGGCCGTGTATAGCCGCCACCTGTGCCGTGTACTTGCTGACCCCGATGCTACCCACCTGTGACTGCCACCGGCGGAACACCGACCGCCTCTCGATCCGACCGACCAGTGTGACTCACTGGCCGCCGGGCTGGCTGGCTGGCTCGCTCCACATGCTCGGCGGCCGGCACGGGCGGACGGCGGAATGGGCTGCAGTGCCGTGGCACGTGTGCCACCCGAGTGCGTCCTGCTGCAGCAGCTGCTCCGTGCCGTGAACACGATGACGTAAAAGCACCGATGCCGTCACAGGAGTTGAATGTAGATTAGCGCTGCGATAAAACCCAGTCAGCTGTGGAAAGGGTGGCGCCGTGCCGGGTGGGGTGATGGGAAGAAGTAGACTGTGTGATGGTGGCTTATTAACCAGACCGGGAATCTCAGGCTGGTCGCGTGAGGAGCTTCACGTAAGGGCGAGGCAGACAGAGGAATTGGTTGATTGGTGCCATCAACGCGGCTTTCAATGTGTATTGAACTTTTTTTTCGGTCCAATGGATTTCAATACAATGATGATATCCTGCTATTTGTTAAGAATATTAAAGAAAATGGACAAGATTGGCGCCATACCATGACGAGCATAATATATTAACATGGTTCCCATTCAACGGATATTCAATCTTACTATAAATCCCTGCAATTATTGTTCTCTCAGCCTCTCACAAATGGGCGCAAATTGACCAAAGGTGTCGGCGCGCCCTAAAACCCAAATAAGCAAACAAACAAACCTCCCACAAACGTTTTTCTGTCAGCTGTATAAGTCTAAATAAAATCACCTAGGTTAATGACACAGAACTACCTTTCATTTTAAGGAGTAAGACTCAAGCTTATTTGCGCCGCGAATCGCCCCTCCGATTCCATGTTGTCGACAGACTGAACGTCTGAAGACCTGGAGACCGGCGGAGAACCGCCTGCCCACGTACCGTGAAATCCGCTTCCCAATTACCCGTGCCCAGTGTCCGGTGCCTGGCCACACAGGACATTGTTCTACACTGAGCTGTCACATGGCCTCCCTCCGAGCCACCTGCGCTCCGCCCACACGCTCTGCTGGGTACGCGCTCCTGTGACGCACACCTGTGACCCAGGTATGTGACCTGTGACCCGGGCCTGTGACCTGTAACCCGAGCCTGTGACCTGTGACCCAGGTCTGTGACCTGTGACCCGGGCCTGTGACCTGTGACCCGGGCCTGTGACTTGTGACCCGGGGCCTGTGACCTGTGACCCGGGCCTGTGACCTGTGACCCAGGCCTGTGACCTATGACGCGCACCTGTGACTGTCATTCCTGTGAACCCCGCTGCTGTGACCGGTATCACGGGATCGAGACACAGGCAGCTGTCGGCACGGTTCTGGTCGCCATCTGACGCCGGACAGCGGGACAGTTGGTCGCAATGAGGTGAAGCCGGAAGACGGATCAGAGGCGGTGGTTTCCAGTTCATTGGATTGTATTTAACTGCAGAGGTTCCATGTTGGTCGGATATCGTTAGTCATGATGACTGTCAGGGTTCTTACAGGTACTTTACAGGAAGTGTTGAGCAAAAATAGTCATTGATTTAGTCATTGATCCGGCCTGTGGTTGTTTGTGACTAATAAATAAATAAACAAAGGTTGTCGGGTCAATTTCTTTACGTTTAAAGTGGTGAGGGTAAACAACGACTTCACTGATTTTTCGACGTTTCATGTGATATTCATTATCACTGAAATGTGTTTGCCAATACTTCTATCAGATCAGGAGCATGACGTAATCATAACGGGCGAAGAGAAAAGCAATCCAGCGAGAGCATGTTTTCAGGAGCTGGGAGTCACGTACGACGTTTCCTCTGCTAAGTGCTACAGTAGCCGGTTACTGGGCTGGTTTAACTCCGACGTCCGGAGCTTCTACATACCGACCAGCTGGCACTTCTGCTGCGTGTGACGGCCTAATGGCGTGTGATTGACGCCTTGTCCTGCCCCGGCCTCCCCACCCCACTGCGCCCTAACCGCGGCTGCTCGAGCTCAGGCCTCAGGCGTGACGTGAGGCCTCATACGTGAGGAGTGTCAGGGGCGAGCGTGATAGAACGCAGTATAAAAAGCAGCCACTGAAATTTCTCATTGACTTGTGTTTCATAGTGAACATGATTCAAGGCATTGGATTGTGTTGGTATGCGTTGGTATGCACTAGGAAAATTTGATCTGCAGATCACAACGCCATGTAAGCACTGAATTAAGCTGCAGTAATTATCCAATTATCTACATCCTTCGAATCGTAGCAATAGCCAATAACCATCAAAAAATGATTGCGCAATGTGCAATGTGCATGAAGTAACGTATTATATTTATGGACCAATCAGCAGCGATGGATGCTTATCAATGACACTGAAATCGCCTTCTTTTGTGTTTCAGACTCGCGATGCTATTTGAGGGAGTCTAGTTCGATGGCCACATTTTTTGTCCCTGAGGACCTGCCCGTAGGAGCCGTTATAGGTGAGTGGTACTCGGGAGCTTCTCGGTAACAGCGGGTGTATACCCAGTCAGAAAACGTCATTTGATTACTTCAGCCGAGCAAGTGATGCATTTTTGTGGTTGATTAAAGATGCATTTGCAGGAGTGCCTTCGCCAAATCATATGCCATTGCCTTTAAAATATTCTGAACCTGATTTACCAAGCCGCGAAGAATAGGACGCGCACACAAATGCGCCATGCGGTTTTTCGATGCATATCGCGCACATTTCCCAGGCCAGCATAGCCTCGTACCTCCACTCGTGTTATTCCCTGGATCCATTCGCTTCTGATCAGAAGCCATATTTGTGGTGAAAACTAATGTCGTAAAAATGCGTGCGGGCGAAATTCAGAACAGGGCGAAGCTCATCTTTCTTCGACAGAGCCTGGCTTTTTAGCCTGGGCTTGGGGCGCTTATTAATATGAAATAACTAGCCTTGGGTATTAAGTATTATCTAGCGTACCTAGACTTGTTTAGGTGACTAGGTAGATTGATGATAACTGATATGTTTAAATGGATCGGACGCCGTGTTGCAATAATCCCGTTTTGTGTAGAAATATATATACGCATTCGTCATTTGTAACTGTATGCCCTCTCAACCGACTGTGTGATGATGTAGTGTGCAGGTCAGGTGTGAGACATGTCATCTGAGTCTCCCCCGACTATGTGTGGTGTGTGCAGGTTCACTTCAGGTTCTGGGGGACCCGTCAGACCGAGGCGATATCAGTCTTAGCCTGGACAGGAGGGACTATCCGGTCATCATCGAGCCGGGAACTGCCAACATCACACTGACCAAGGCGCTGGACAGAGAGGTAAGCAGGGAACTGTCAACATCACACTGTCCAAGGCGCTGGACAGAGAGGTAAGCAGGGAACTGCCAACATCACGCTCACCAAGGCGCTGGACATAGGTAAGCAGGTAACTGACAACATCACGCTCAACAAGGCGCTGGACATAGGTAAGCAGGGAACTGCCAACATCACGCTCACCAAGGCGCTGCACATAGGTAAGCAGGTAACTGACAACATCACGCTCACCAAGGCGCTGGACAGAGAGGTAACAGAGAAGATGAGAGTCGAAGCCCTTGGCATCGCAGTATAACCGAAGGATTTTTAGAACTATGCGAAATAACACTATTCTTTAGAATTGTTTTTTTTTACATAGTGAAAAAAATCCTGAGCTGTCGTGTTCAAGGGAGGTAGACTTGGTGCTGAATAGATTGATACGGTGCATACCTAACTCAGCTCACCGAGATGTCAAATCCTCGATCTAATCAATATTACATAGAGAAACAAGCCTGCTTAACAAATCCTGTTCAGTCACGCTTTAAAAGTCGTGTTCCAATAGCCGTCTTAGAAAGGAGCAATGCAGACCCTTTTAAGAGCACAGGGAATCGGATCAAGCATTCACACCAGCGGCGTTGGGGATTTTACAGTTTGCGGTATTCATGGAACACATGCACTTGGTATTCGGGCAATTTGCAATTTTCGAGTAAAAGCGACTTCAATCATAAACAGTCCAAGCACGGCACGCTTCCTCGTTGTTGCCATTCTATGGGTCAACTATAGTTTAAACGATGTCATTGTATATTTTCGTCATCCCTGCACCTTTGACTGCTCATATAGTAGCGATTTACGAGACATGCTAGAAATAAACCCGCTGAGCAGCAGCGTTTTATAGCACTATAAAACGAACACAGGTTGCCACAATACCCCGTCTCCCCAACGTTTCAATGGTGATTAAGTGTTTGGTCATTGCTGTTTGCTGGTGAATGCCGATGATTGCTGGTGTGCAATATGCATGTTCCCAATGTCGCCGCAGTTATAACAATATGATCGATTATTGAACACAAGCTCCAGCGCGGCCCAGAAGCCAACTCGGTCCCCAGTAGTCCAAATCCAGGCCGTGCGTCCGTGGCCTTGCGTGCGAGTTGATCGGAGCGTGTTTCCCGCCGTGGCCCCGCTTCGGGAGCCCTCCCTATTACGGATACCAATGCTCCCAGCCAGTGCCCTCAACTGACGCTCAGCTGAGTGACCTTGTCCTGAGTCGAGTTCCATTTTGCGCTCACATTCCGACAACAACATTTATACTTTCCGGCAGTTACCCCATTGCGTCTTATCATAGCACAACATTCGCGAACAATCACGGGTCTGAATACGTGTGCCCAGCAGACTGGCCATGCCTCTGCACAAAAGAGGAATTTCTCGATTTAGTTTTTGCTTACCCATTACGCCGAATCCATAGCTGCAAGACAGAAGCGGCAGTCTTAGCTGGAGTTGTATATCCGAAGTCTATCTGAGCACGCGATGCTTTCGTCTCTGACAGATAGCCGCTCGTATCTATATCCAGCAATGCTGCTCACGATACACTCTCTCTCCGTACTATTCCTCCAGCTGACGAATTGAATCGGGTGTCGTTCGGATGCTGGTTTGCTGTGCCGATATAGGTGAGGCGTATATCTAGCTTGAATAGGGTTTGTAGGTTTGTGTATGAATTCAGTAAGCATGCCTATCAATGCACTTAACTCAATGGTTAGTATTTGGCTTAAATGTGTTTATGCGCGTTGATCTATTCAGATCATCAAAACCCCACGGGACTTTCTTATGTAAGCCTGTGGAGTTTTAAAGCGGCAACTCTATCCTGAGTCTAGCCTTTATTTTGTTTAAGTTGCATCAAGACCCTCATGAAATGCCGTAGTTATGACTCGTAAATAATCAGCTCTGCTGTGTCATTTTCCTCCTTCGATATCCGTTATGCTACATCTTCGCAAGCTATTCTTCGAACATTTTTCTCGCCCCTTGTCACGAGCGTGCATTCAATCACGTAGCCCGATACCGTGAAAAAAGCTACTTTAGCATCATGCTCCAGCACATGCATTATTATTGAGTGCGCGAAAGATTGGGAAGCATATTGCTACTACGACAGTGAACCGTGATAGTGGTAGTGGGTCTTAAAATAAGTATGTATGCAATACCAACATAAATAATTGGCAGTGTACCCAGTAGTCACCACAAATTACTCGTCCGGTAGAAAATGTACAACGCAAATTCCAGATGACATTGGCGTCCAGTCGGAGTATTAGTGAGTGAAAGTCAGGTCAATAGAGGCGCAGAGGTCAGGTGTTATTTGAGTACAGTAGATACTGCGTCAGCCGTCAGTAGATATGATTTAAGGTGACAGTAGATAGTTGGAGTCAGTAGCGTCAGTAGGTCAGGTCACGTGCGCCAGTGATTCAGTAGTCAGTTCCAGTTCTCAGTATCAAAGTGAGTTAGTGCGGAGTAGTCAGTGGTCAGTGCTCAGTGGTCCAGTACGTGGTAGTGGTCAGTGGTCAGTGGTCAGTGGTCAGTGTCATGGTCAGTGGGTCAGTGGTCCAGTAGGTCAGTGGTCAGTAGTCAGTGGTCATGTGGTCAGTGGTCAGTGTCAGTGGTCAGTGGTCAGGTCAGTGGGTTAGTGTATGGTCAGTGGTCAGTGGCTCAGTGGTCAGTGGTCAGTGGTCAGTGGCAGTGCTCAGTGGTCAGTGGTCAGTGGTCAGTGGTTCAGCTGGTCAGTGGTCAGTGTCAGTTGTCAGTGGTCAGTTGCTGTCAGTGGTCAGTTTGGTCAGTGTGTCAGTGGTCAGTGGTCATAAGATACCAGTGTCAGTAGATAGTAGTCAGTGGTCTCTCACCTCCCGTGGCCGGCGAGACGGCGCGTCGTGTGGCGGGAGGATGGATCACTCCGTCAATGGGTGAACGCAGGGGCGTCACCACCGAAGGGGGCTGGGGGGGGGGAGCTGGGGGGCAGACCTCCCAGTATCGCTCCGCCCCAGATTAGCAGGATTTTGACATTAACCCAGTGGGGGTGGGGCTGAGGGCCAACCACCTGACCGACCCGCACACGTCAACGTTTGTTGTGACGATGCTCCTCGATGGACGAAATACCTATCGAGGATGGCTCTGACTCATCCAGTATAGGTTGGCCGCTATGCCGAGTAAATCATGTACTGAATACACGACAAGAGTATTCAAGAGGGAATACCTCGATTACAACCCGCAACAGTGTAGTTAGTTGGCGCTTGTATTATGTCACGAGGACATTTTCTTAAATATTTAGCGTGCCGACGAAAAATATCTTTCAATTTGACTATCTGCTAGTTCAGCAAAACTTGATCGTATACAAGTCATGGAATCTATTGTTTTCGAATAGGTTTGATAAATAAAAAAGTAATGTTATTATTACAGTGACCCAACCACATAATGCATTTGATATGCTCACGATAGAAACACACAAAAAAAGCTGCGCATGATATATGATTACCCAGTTATGATTATACAATCTATAACAGCCGGAAATCGCAATTATAGCGACTCAGTGGCCATTAGTGGTGCCAATCGGTGCAAATGCAAAAATTTCCGGAAATCCGAATTTGTCCGAAGATCGGTTCGGTTTCGGACGGACAAAAGCATATTTCTTTTTGAAATTTTCCGACATCCGATGCCCAAGGGTGGCTTGTCGTGAAAATCACTTACCCAGTTACTTTTTATCAATCAATATTTTCCTGTATATAAATGGATATATGATGATTGTGGCTTTCGGATATATTAACTGTAGCGATATTTGTCACAAATGCCTATACTTGCATATATTGGAAATGATTCACTGAATGTTTTACATTCCATATAATTGTTTTCTGCTTTCGGACAAATTTCGGACAAACAATGTTTTTCGGACAGTTTCGGACGTACAGCTGACCATGGTCTTGGACATCGGTCGGACATTGGACAAATATTTCCTGAAACTGGCGCCACTTGTGGCTACAATCTATCGCTAAACGCTGGGCAGCCAATGCCGCGGTCACCAATCACCAGTCTACCTTATGAATTCTGCAGACACACTGTTATGTGGTCGGTTTACAGTGGGCTATCGAAATTCAATACCACAGGGACATGGTATTCCGCCAAGGACATTGTTCGTAATACCAATCGACACACGCGATTATAGAACGCCATTTATTTAGTCACTGCCTGAACCACAAATATTATTACATTAACCGCCAAATTGGAAGCTTATTCTCGAAAGTAACAAAGTGCTCTTGTGTGTTTCTTTTCAGCATGAATGGTGTAAAAGCATGAACAGTGTACAAACTACTTTCGCGGCATTTCATTGTCACTTTCTATGATGCGAAGTAAATCAGGCTTTCGTGTTTCGTGCCTTGCGTATTATGTCGGCTGAATCCACTTTCTTCCATTATAAGAGCTGTCTCTCTACCGTATTATCTCTCAACTGTTGCGGCACACGGACAAATGACTGCTGAAGTGTGAGATCACTGTAAATATTTCAACAATGTGGCCTGGGTGTTGTGTTACGGTGTTACAGCTAACAAGGCTTTCGTTCCAATGATAACATCTCTGAACCTTTCTTGCTCCATGTTTTCCAGTCTGAAGACCTTGACGTGAGTAACTGCATGCCATTCTTGCCTAAAGAGCTTCCACTCACTGAGGCTCGAATCGCTCGTCTTACACCACACACCTTAACACCATCAATTCACCTCCTGAAAGCTTGCATTTTCACTAACGCTTGTTGTGTATGTGCATTGTGTGCTTTCACAATTTGACTGCTACTCTCTGTTTGCTACACCCCATCAGGCCAGACAGCGCGTCAGCGTTGCTACTGTTTGCCGAATCAAGGGATTGACACCGTTTTGATACCTGCCAGATGCATTGCTGGCACACTATGTTTGATTGCGTGCGCCTTTTTTAGAATGTCATTTCTGCTGTTTGAGAAAAAGGACACTTGTCACGCCGATCAAGCTTTCAGCACTGCCTTTGCAACCCACTTCCACAGATGCCATCAATGCTATCGCCTGGCGTGAACGCGATTCTGATTTTCACTATACTATTGTGGAACCGCTTGCGCCACGGGGAGCTTTTCTGACTGCATTGCCCATATAGTTTCTGATCATGGAATACGCTCAGGCTGATACCCGAGCTAAAGTGAAGAGCCAAAAGGTTCATGTTTCTGAAGTAGGAGATGGACATTTCTAGTAAATTTTACCAATTCGTGGAATTATCTGTGCTGTCTATCTGGAATAAGATATGATATCTCTCAACATCTATACAGGTATGGCTGTGTCACATGAAAGATGCAGCGTTTACTGTATTGTACAAACAGCTACAGTAAACAAGCAGCGATATGTCATCCAATCCCTGAATACATTTAATGTGCATTTTGTCGCTGCCGTCCCTTAGATTTGTGCGATGGTGGCGTGTGACAGTTCCGACTTCCCACATGTGACTGCGCCAGTCTGTTTCAGGGTCGTGATGGGCCGTCATCTGACTGTTCTGTCCTGTTTTCAGGGTCGTGATGGACCGTCATCTGACTGCTCCAGCCTGTTTTCAGGATCGTCCGTCATGGACCGTCATCTGACTGTTCTGGCCTGTTTTCAGGGTCGTGATGGACCGTCATCTGACTGTTCTGGCCTGTTTTCAGGGTCGTGATGGACCGTCATCTGTAGCAGTCACCGTGATCTGTGAGAGAAAAGGCACTACTGACCCGGTGAGACCCGTCACGAGCCGTCTGTGACCCCGTCACGAGCCACCTGTGACCCCGCGCTGGCCCACTGCGAGCCGCCGCCGCGCGCCGCCGATCAAACCCAGACACGCTCGTGCAACTCCCCGATCAGGGCTTATCGATCGGTTGGTTTTACGGGGCAGAGAATATTTTCTCAAACGTTAGATTGGTTTAACGAGGAGAGAAAGCTCCAAGTGAATATGCAATATTTCATAGATGGACGAATCGACGGTTTTGTAGACGAAGGGAGGTGATTTTCTGGAGGCGTTCGATATATTTAATGAGGACGGGAAAAGCTATCCACGATTAGTTCTGCTGAAGAGGTCAGCTCCATGGAATTGAGTGGACTGGTGGCATGCTCACTAGCACTAAACCTTAACGATAGCCCAAGCTAGTGCTGGAGTGGATGTGCCTGTGCTCTGGTTATTTCTAGAAAATCATATATCAAAAGCACGGTAAATTGTTCCGATATTATTGAGCTATGGATTCGTTCAGAAATAGCCTTGCTGCTAATTTGTTAGACCAATCATGATCAATCTCACTTTGTTTTCATGGAGCACGGAGACCAAAGGAATTTCTTTATACACAAAAATGTCAAGGGTTATGTGTTCCCATTTAGCCATTTTAAAATGTTTTAAAACATTTCGCGCAAAATAAGCCATCGTGAAAAATATTGATCGGTAAATATCCTAAGTCCAAATGTGTCAAGTCAGTCGGGGTGTCCCTGCCAAATTGTCCGAGAAGCTCACTATTCGGAAGTCAGACCGAGCTACTGATTTAGGCAGCGCAGACCGTGTGAAATCGATGAAAAATCAGAGAGTGCCGCCAACACGCAAACTGGCGTCACCTGGACTCCGATACGGGTGTCTGAACTTCCGCTGCCCCTGGCGAAATGACCTGAGACACACTGCTGCACGGCCCGGCTGCATCTTAGTGGTCGGTCCCGCCTGAGACACACTGCTGCACGGCCGGCTGCATCTTAGTGGATCGGTCCGCCTGAGAACACTGCTGCTCGGCCCGGCTGCATCTTAATGGTCGGTCCCGCCTGAACACACTGCTGCACGGCCCGGCTGCATCTTAGTGGCGGTCCCGCCTTAGACACACTGCTGCACGCCGGCTGCATCTTAGTGGTCGTCCCGCCCTGAGAACAACACTGCTGCACACAGGCCCGGCTGCAATCTTTAGTGGTCGGTCTCCAGGCCTGAGACACACTGCTGCATCGGCCCGGCTGCATCTTAGTGGTCGTCCGCCTGAGATACACTGCTGCACGGCCCGGCTGCATCTTAGTGGTCGGTCCCGCCTGAGATCGATACATTGCCAGGTCAGAAGAAGGGTGGGGAAGTGACCGATCGCAAGGGAATTCAGTGACAGTTGGATAAGCTTGAATGATAGTCGCAGCCCGACGTATGGGAACTTCTGCGAAGCATCGATGTTGAAATGATCTCGTGTTTCAAAGTAGGCAATGGCTCATCGGTATCTATCTTATAGTATGTGGGCCTTTCATATCTGTAATACAGTTTAATAGCATAAACAGTGCGGTAAATGTAATGTGGTAGCTATATTTTCATAACTTTTCTGCAAGGCTGGTCAATTTATCTTTCCCAATGCGGATTTCTACCAATCATTGTGACCAGAGGTAACCCCAAACACGGTCATCGTAAGGGGATTCAAGTAATAGTCCTAAAATTCGCCTATAAGAAATGCAGTGTTGCAAATTAATTAACCTACATAATTGTAAGATAAGCTCAGCTCCATGCCTGCTTCAAATATATTTGTATTTGTTATGTTGGGATAAACTGAAAATATGAACAGCCATTGTTAAAAGCATAGGTGCAATGGAGTCATCCAATATGCATGCATCATTCATTTTCCTATTCAAAATTAAACTCATACGCGCACAAAGTTAGAAATTGATTGACTTAGGTCAAAAATGTATCGCTAAGCTAATTAGGTTTGAAGTTGTGAACTCATAGACCATGTTTGACACTAGCCATTTTCACTCTCGTCCTTGACACGTGTCTTGCACGTCACTACCACGATGTCACAACGTCGGACAACACCCGGGCAACTAAATAGGGCACCCGGGCTCCTATCCGGCGTCGTTTCTTCACCTGTTAAGCCTTGCATGCTCCCGAGGTTCGCGGGCGAAAGTCTCTGTCATGTCGGTCATTGTTCGCGGGCCCAGTGCAGTACGACGAACGACCCTCTACGAGTCGGCGGCGGTGGCGGCGGCGGCGGCGCGACACAGCGCGACCCGCCCCCGCCCCCGCCCCCGCCCACAGCGCATACCACCGGGACACGCGCCGTCGCCCGACGGAGCGTCGACCGCGATATGTCTGCTGTGGTACATGCAACCTGACGTGCAATATCAACACAGAGTGTCGCACCTCACGCACAGTGTGATAGGTGCAAATGTGAAGAACGGATGCAAGTGGCAATAGGGGTGGTGTTTGTGTTTTATTGTCGTAATTGCATGTGCGCTTTTAAGCGGAACTGCGTTGTCTAGTTGTCCTTTTGAAGCTGACGGAATGAGATTGTTGAGGTATCCCAAAATGTCTTATGCATTTGCTCCTACGTTTTATTCGTAACTTGGCTTAAGACATGATAGAAGCCTTCGTTAATATTATCTAATGTTCTGCTAATTTCTAATTATAGCGTATTACAAAGAGGTGAGTGTTAAAAAATGGCATACTTACATGCGCGTACTTAGTAACAAATACGTGTAGCAATTTGACCAATATGTGTAATCTTGTGACCAATACGTGTAATTTTGTGACCAATATGTGTTTTTTTATGACCAATAAGTATGTGTGATTTTGTGACCATTTTGTGATTTTGTGTGACCAATAGTGGTATTTTGTGACCCATATATTTTGTATTTTCTGACCAATACGTGATATCTTTTGACCAATACGAGATATTTTCTGACCAATAGGTATGTGATATTTGCTGACCATTATATGGTATTATGTGACCATTATGTGATATTTTGTGACACATATGTGTTTTTTTGCCAATATGTGATATTATGTGACCAATATGTGCGCCTGTTGCAGAGTATCAAAATTCCTGTAAATATTCGAGTGCAAGATGTGAACGACAATGCTCCTCAATTCATCGGAGACCCATACACGCTGAACATATCCGAGGTAAGACGGACGCGTGAATCTCTGCTCCACTACTGACGTCATCGAGGGCGTGCATGCGACCGAAGTGATAGAGGATGCGATGTTCACTGCCTGAGCCCCGTAATCGTAGGATGCACCTCTTCTAGACTAATGTACACTGCTATCATGCGCGTCAGCACTTCACAGTGCTAGGCAGTCGTCCTTAGATGCCATAGATTATCTTGCCCACTCGACCATACCGAGAGGGTTCAAGTTCCAGTATATATTACTTCCAACGTTGCGACTACCAGCGAGGCATCCTCACATATTAATCAAGTTCATACATACACACCACCCGGATGACTCGATCTTGTAAATAATTTCAACACTCGCTATGACCAGGAAGAAGCCAATAAGTTAGACTGTGCAACTTGAACACCAGGAGAGAAGAACCTTGTGACATAATAGAACGTCAAACTGCACAACCAGTAAGGGTACCATACATCAATTTATACTATACAATCCTCACAGTTTATGTCGCTGTTCGTGTCGCACGAGGAAAAAGGTGGGTCGTGATCCCTGGGTTAACGCAGTAGTCCGTAACTGTTCGGGTGTTAACCAGGTCACACAGGGCACGAGACAGGAGCTAATGAGGCTCATTCACCTATATTTTCCCATCAGCAAACAACGACCGTACCTGCAATGTTCCAGTACAACGAAAATGTAGTCAAGACGAAGAAAATAGCGAGAAAAAAAGTGCGATCTTTTCCTTTGCGGATAGCAAGTCTGTGTTAGTTACGAGAGCGAACCACAAGCGCGAAATGTCTGAAGTTCATAACGTGCCAGTAAGCCAGTTACTCTGTGCCCTAAATGCTGCAACTTTTCGAGTTGCCATACTATAAATGCAAACGCCAGGCAGTAAAGACCTTAAATCACAGCCACGTCATGGTCCATATCGCGACGTTTGGCCTACCCTCGTACCTCCCCTTCCTCTTGTGACGTCACGTCCGCTGTGGGGTGGGGGAGGGAGGGAGGGTGGCAGGTGCCTGCGTGGGGCGGGAGTGGGGGCGGGGCGGGGCGGCCTTGCGTCGCCGGCGGCGGGCAGGTGCCGGCTCGACCCCGCCGGCGACGCGGCGGCCACGGAGGCACGCGCCGCCAACTGCCGCGTGGGAACCGGCCGCCCTCGCCCCCGCCACACCCGCCACCGCCGCCGCCGCACGGCTTTGTCCGCCGGCGGAAGCGAGTGATGATGCCGGACGCGGCGTCTGGTCGGACCCCGCTCCGGTCGGACCCCGCTCCGGTCCCCGAGCCACTGTCCGCTGAGGAGCGACGGTACGCCGCCGGGCGCCGCAGCTCCGCAGAAGGTGGTGACGTTGAAGCACGGACTCTGGACCGTGGTACCGGAGAGGGGTCCGATTTACCGCTGGTCCGTGCCGGTCAGGGTCGGCCGCTGGCTGGGTTCAGTTCAGGTGGCGATCTGGTGCGTGGTAGACGCCGCATTCCGCGTGGAACACCGACAGGATGTAGCGTTCTGTATGGGTGCGGTCTGAGTTTCAGAGTAATTGGTCGACGGGCTGTGTGCCGCAGCCTATGTTATTAGTATTGGTGACTAAGCGCATCATTCTTCACCATAGCATATCGCGGGACGTCATAGTCATAGATGTTGTGTTCTATTCTGTATCTGGCCCGTGCCTGACCCATGTGACCTTGGCATGACCTATACGTGATCCTTGTGTGACCTCTGTCCTATGGTTGACCGAGATCGCAGGCCACCATTTTGCACTGGGATCCCGGTGCCGCCATTATACATATATGTATTTTCGGAACCCATATTTTAAGTAATTGTGGGTACTTTTCAATTAAATATAAATGTAACTAACATATGGGCGTATGCCTTTAGTTAGATTTTGTCAATAAATGCTATAATTATGACATAATTTATAAGTCGGATCCTGTGGGATCCGAGATCCGTTAGATTCAGATATATTTTCATTGTTTATTATGGGATCAAAGATCCGTTGCCAATTTTAATAGAGGGATCCACTGGGATCCAATATCCGCTGTTGTATTTTGTCGTGGGATCCATGGTGGGATCGTAAATCTAACATTGCGTTTTGTCGAGAGATCCTCCGGGATCATACATTTCTTTCAGATCCATGCACATTTCAGATCCATGCACATGTCTGCCTGCATGTGACCTTTGTGTAACTTATGTCCTATACGTATATGTCCTGTGTATGGCCTGTGTGTGACTGTGTCCTTTATACTTTAACACCTTAGACATGTGTTACTTGTGTTCTTTATATCTGTGTGGCTGTGTAACTCGTGAGTGACCGACATACCCCTATCGCTCCCCACAGGTGACTGTACCCGGTACGGTTGTACTCCAAGGCATCAAGGCAGTAGACGCCGACCAGCAGGGCCCATTTTCTACCGTCCACTACTCAATCATCGAGGGCAACTACGCCGTGAGTATACCGTTTCTTCAAATCCCTATTGGCACGCGATAAACAAAGATAACGATGATAAGAGGGAGCGGTGAACCTGAACCACTTAGCTGACCCTGGTAAAACCAAAAGTTTTAGGACGTTAATCTTAGAATGGGTGTTAACAAACTATTTTGCAAAGCTCATCCGCACGATGCTCGCCGAAAATCCAACGTCACTTTGCGTATTGGCATCGTTTGACA
>VOPJ01014755.1:0-61741 GCA_014673585.1 Semibalanus balanoides | reverse complement strand
AAGTACTGCAGAAAGTACGCGGTGTCATCAACGCGCACTTTGAAATATTTTTCCGTGCAGAAGAGGTTATTTCTAAAAAAAAATATGGCCACCGTGGGCCTTTTGCTACCTTTATAGGAACGTTTTACTATGTAACTCAATTATTCTGGGAAAAAACATATAATCACTTTAAACGACTGTTGTCAACTCCATGCATTGAAGTCTCCAACGGCCGTGCGCTTTTGTACACAGCCGCTAACACCACGCGGCGGGCAGTGAACCAGCGAGAAATAACAACACCGAGTTGCAGTATTTCAGCGTATGATGAAACCATTTGATACGAATATGGGGCAGTTCCTGGGACGTACAATTTGCCTATGAAATTTATAAATCGATACCTGAAGCTCAGACTTCGGTGGGCGCTGGATGGCGAAGGCTGATGTACGTCTTAGCTGCTGATTTTCACAACATCGGTCCCAGAGAACGCTACCATTCCTAAAGAAACAAAATGAGTGTGTTTTCTCAATCACTTCGGTTCATGGTTTCAGTTCACAGACAGTATGGATAGCCCTTTCACTTGTTCTATTTGTGTACGCTCGTGACCATGGTAATACATGGCAAGATAATACGTACAGCTGTACAGCCGCCTTGAGCCGGTTTAGTTTGGCGTCCGGAAGTGCATTTCTATCTTGCCTCTAAGTTTCCGCCGCTTTTGTCCTTGCCGACGTGGTTGTTTTGTTGTTGTTTTTTGTCGCAAAAAGCCGAGCCATTCTCCTTCCTTGACAATGTTGCAGTCGATCAGAGATGCATTAAACAGTGCTGCTCCCGTTAATTAATTTATTAAGTTAATTACAATTACAAAAGCTTTAAATTAATCAATCTATCGAAATGATTTGATTTACTTTGTGTGCGCTAAAGAATTCAATGAACATAATGATGACGTATGCCGAAAAATCGCTCTTTTACTTTGTCTCCAAGGTAATGATAAACATTTTTGCCAACGTAATCGTGATTTCAATCGTACATATGGTACGTGCGTCTAGTAATGCTGTTGATCCTCTGCTTACGAGTTTCAGAAATTAAAACATGCACGTAACACATGAAACTCAAGCGATGTGCTTATATATTTATTTATATTCTAGCTAGGTGATCTTCGTTTCGAACATGATAACACAATCTGAATACGCATCTGTGATAGTCAATGCCGTAACTTCAACAGCACAAATAATAAATACTTAACACTGATGAGAACTGGGGCAACATCGCAAACGTCACTTCGCAGGAGCTCTCCGATAGTACCCAGCTCAGACACACAACGCACACACGCACAACGCACACACGGCAAAACAATGACTCGAACACATGCGACACACACACACACACACACACACACACACACACACACACACACGGACTGCGTGTGCCCTGAATGAAAGCTGTCGGAAAGGTATATATAATATGTATAATTATAACATTGCAGAAGCAGGACATATTGCGAATCATTCCTCAGAGTTTTAGATCTTGCAATACAATTTCACAAAGATATTCAACGTTGCGAAAATGTAATGTCGCGATGACACGAGAGCACAAGGATGAAATCATGAAGAAGACTTGTCGAATTCGTAAACATTTATGTGCATGCGATACCTACATGTGAATACCTGAACAAGCCCGTCAAACAGCGTTTGCGTACAGAAAAACGTACACCCACCGCTCACGGTACATTTGCGACAAGCGTCAAGGCACTGGAGGAGGTGACTGCACACCTAAAGACTCGCCAGCGATCTGACTGGGTCTCAGACGCACAGGTCAGCGAACGGCAGCCATTTTGATTTGTATGCCAGGTGAGCTGCTGTGGCCTCTCGGTGGGTCGGTGGGTTCCACATGCAGTGGCTACCACCATCAGCTACAGCCAGTAGGAGTCTTTCCCGCCAGCAGTGGCTGCCAGCATCAGCTACAGCCAGTAGGAGTCCTCCCCGCCAGCAGTGACTGCCACCATCAGCTACAGCCAGTAGGAGTCTTTCCCGCCAGCAGCCGCGTGCAGGGACGACTCCAGACCTGCCGAACCGACAAACAAATACATGTGACTTCATTATAACTAAGGTGAAACTACTGAAGTCGTTATGAGTTAATCATACTGACGTGATTTGAACATAGGCTTAACACAGCGAGCCAGAAACGGATAATTCATATTCACCAGCATTGCAATGTATAGGGGGGCAGGCGTGATTAATATCTCGAATCAAATCCAGCCGCAATTAAATGACTGAAGGTTTGCTGTTTGTAAACCCGGCCGATGAAGTAAAACGGTACGCCAATCAGACTTGTAAAGTGGTGAGTCAACGGACTCGAGTTACTCTCGTCTTGGCGTCCACCCGTCGCGTACAACCTGGCTCGTTTAACTGTGCCGGGGCTCGCGTGCCCCAGCTGAGAGGAATGCAGAATGTCGTAACACGAACGCAGGGTATGGTTCTGGATTCCAGAACATAATAGTAAAGTTTACATGTTTATCTGGACTATGTGTTAGCTACGTTCTATTGAACAACTGAGAAGTAAAGCCTAGCCATAATCTAATTTATGTTTTATAGTCTAAGAATATTACCGAAGGAGAGGAGAGGAGCAGGTCTGTGACCCAACTTGCAACCTCAGTCGAGGGCAAGCAGGGGCAGCGAAACCTGATCGTTATCATGACCGGACGGGCTGACCACAAAACGGGGACAAGCCGAGCCCGTTGATTCACCATTTTACAAGTCTGACGCCAATGACTATAGACTGTGAATAACCTGTCAAATGATAGGCTTAAAATAAGCTCTGTTCCTCGTAATGCACATTGCCACACTGTACCCAATCCCGAGCAGTTGCTTGGCAAGTCACAACATGTAAATGATACGTTACATGCGTTGTAACCTGTGAGCCTTCTTCATAATGCTTTGCTATCTACTATAAGCGAAGCCTGACCTACACTCCCCGCTCTACCCTCCCATCTCCCACCAATCCCACTCACCTGTGACCACATTGCCGTATCCGACTGCTCCCGCTCCGAAGCCGGGGTCGAGCGGGTGCGAGTGTGGGTGCGCGTGTGGGTGCGGGTGGGTGGCCAGCTCGGGGGGCACGTCCGTGTACCCGCGGCCTCCCCAGTCGCTCTTGACCGGCTGACCGGCGGCGGGGAGGCGGGACCCGCCGGGGAACAGGAGCGGACCGTAGCCGTTGAAGCGAGCTGCCGCTGCGGCCACGCCGGCCGTGCCGGCGCCGTAGCCGCCCAGGTCGCGGCCCGGGTAGCCGGCCGCCTGCGTGGCGAGAGCGTAGTGCCACGGGTCTGCCGGCAGGACGGTCACGGGACGGTCACGGGACGGTCACGGGACGGTCACGGGACGGTCACGGCACGGTCACGGGACGGTCACAGGACGGTCACGGGACGGTCACGGGACGGTCACGGGACGGTCACGGGACGGTCACGGGACGGTCACGGGACGGTCACGGGACGGTCAGTACTGCAGACACGAGATACTGACAGAACATTGTCGCTGAGACTGCACAGCGACAGACGCAGGTTCACCGACACCACATACCGACAAGGGCACGGCAACATGACACGGGAGTACACCAGCTTACCGTGCCTGTACGGCGGACACATATACATAAATACATAAAGTGATCCACTATGCCGGCTTTTCAACAATTTATCCAAATACATGGCGCGAATTAATTAAAGAAAAAATGACGGACGATTGAAGTCTGGCCCAAATTATGAATGATGGTGCGACGTGCTCATGGCAACTGAATGCGACATTGAATCCTTTAATGCGCCTGATTTGCAATCAAACCATCCAAAGTGAAGTTTCAAACGAAATAACCGGTCATAAAGCAAAATAATCCTTAATAATAACCTCTTAATAAACATAATAAAACCAAAAAATAAGTTTGGAAATCAGATTAGAGATATGACTATAACAACCCCGAACGGTGGCTCTCTGCGACTCAAAACCGTCAGCAGGTATTCCTCCTGATCATATCTGTTCTCTGACCTGGTCGCTGACTCTGACTCGCTGACTTTGACTCTGACTCGCTGACTTTGACTCTGACTCTGACTGGCTGACTCTGACTCTGACTCTGACTCTGACTCTGACTCTGACTCTGACTCTGACTCTGACTCTGACTCTGACTCTGACTCTGACTCGCTGACTGTCTGACTCTGACTTTGACTCTTTGACTCTGTATGGCTGACTCTGACTCTCTGTCTCGGTACTCACCGGACTGATGGAGACCGTGCAGCGCGGACGCGTGGTACGGGTCACTGTAGAGGTCATGACCGCCACCGTGACCTATCGAGCTCACTGTCGACCGACTGTGGTAGGTGCTGTTCCAGAACGAGGCCGGCAGATTCCGCTGAGTCATCGGTACACTGTCTGAAACATAGGGAACAGAAACATCACGTCACTTTCTGAAACACACGGAAAATGTACATCACGTCACGGGGGCGGATCCAGGGAAGACGGGGATGGCAGCCCTCCCCAATGAAATTGGTGCTCCTGCGCCGAAGGTGCAGGAGCACTAGTTTTGCGCCGAAGCCGCAATATGTGCGCTGCAACCAGGAGTGACACATTACGCGCCTCAGGAGACACACGCGAGGCTTTCCAACTTCAGCGTTATCATATACAAGACATGCACACAATGTCATCTGATTTCATTAAATGGAAAGCGCCCCAACCGGTGAGCAGTAGCCGCCAACAGACATGTTCAGAGACACTGAAGGTAAGGAAAAATAACGTTTTATGGACCGAAGAATATGGGTATTTTCGGCGAGAAGATGCCTATTGATGCACCGACAGAACCCGAAAGCGCACCCGAATCTGAAGAGGGCGCCCCAAATCCGAGGAGGGCGCCCCGAAATTCATTGAAGGTGCCCCAATTCCGAAGAGGGCGTCCCGATGTCCGAAGAGCATCCCGAACTTCGAAACTTCGGAAGGGCGCACTCGAAACTCGAAAGTGCGCCCTCAAACGCAATGAGGTGCACCCCGAATCTGAGGAGGGCGCCCCTAAGCCCATGGAGGGCGCCCCCAAATCATAGCACTGTCAAAATGGTTTCGGTGTGCTACAATAATGAGCTTTTCTGGCGCGACACTGCAATTTTTCCACGCCAACCCTACCACCCCACATCATCATGGCGCCCCCATCGGGTGCCTAAAATGCGCCCCTCGGAACTTCTGCCCCTCCCCAAAGAAAATCCTGGATCCACCCCTGTGACACGTCACTGTCTGCAACGCACAGAGAACAGATAAGAACATCACTGCGTTGAAACATAGACACAGAACAGGTACAACACGTCATAGATATACTGCCTGACATAGTGTCAACATTTGTCACCGATGCTTATACTCTTCTGTCAGAAAGCACAGGATAAAAAATAACCTACATTACTACGTATGAATGGAACTGAAGCAATGACCCAATTAAAACAAACCTAAGAAACACAAGGCTGTCTTAAGCCACTGCCATCACATAAGCCTACTGAAGTCTTAGCACGGATTTCCAGTGCGGGCGTCCGCAAATTCATTAAACCAAACTTAGCGCGACCCCCAGAAACGCGTACTGGCTCGGATATTGCCATCGCCATTTTGCAGCAGCCCACCTCCAGTGACCACATCCATCATCTCAATAGCTCTCGGCTGCGGGAATACCGGCGCCATTTTCTCGACGCTCTAATCTCCCGGGGCAATAAACCACTTGAGAGCCGGCCGTCATCCCGCCCGGTTTGATGGGCCCTGCGGACCGGCCGGGCCACACACACGCAACCGATCATCACAGAAACATATAACGTTACAGCTTATAAGAGAGACAGGTTCTAATATTGAGTGTATCGCAGTTATGAGGCAGACACATGTAGAGGGTGAGTATAAGACAAGATGGGAAGAAAGGAAATTACCAGGAAAGACCCACCGATATGCAGTATGCACACACAATATATACTCTGCTACATATTACACCTTTTCTTAATGCGAGGCGGCATCTGTTCAGTTCAATTAGGCATTTTTTTTAATTTAGTCCGAATCTTTTAGGGAGGCTTTCCGAGGTGCAGAACCCCCGCTAAGCAGAGCTTGTTGCGCTGCGTCCTACCTCACCACCCGATTCGAGCATTCCTGTTGGGCCGGCAGAATTTTAGAGAAGAAAGTTTTACGTGCCCGACATACCTGGACACGGTCCGCCCCGCTCGCTGAAAACGTCACCCTCCCCTTGAGTGCGACCGCTGCCACCGGCCGCAGGCCATCCCAAGTCAGGAGCAAATAGCGAGCGCCGGAGCGACTCGAACCCAGAGCTGCCACTATGAGATAAGGTCAGAAGACCAACGCTCTCCCACTGAGCTAACAGGCGGCAAAGGGCATTAAACATTGACAGTGCAACCGTGCTCACTGTCAATTTTGCCCCTTTGCCGCGAAGTGTGTTACGCCGATGTGGAGATGCATGTATGCCAAAACAGTATTCATGCTGTCGTTTTCAATGATAAATGCTAATTAAATTGAACAGATGCCGCCTCGCATCAGAAAAGGTGTAATACTGAGGCAACGCTGCGAGAAGCTGCCTGGCCGCTGTTTCATTGTGCGCCGCGGCCTCAGACCCCTGAATTCTGTGTGGCCGTGTGAGGTGTCAGTGTATGTGTGTGCCCTTGTGTGTAGGGTATCATCTATTTGTGTACACGTCTGGCCTGACATCAGACAGCGGAGGGAGGGAGGGAGGGAGGGTCGGAGGGGAGCGTGCCCGTGGCTGCTGTCCGCTCCCGTCTCCCCACCGCCCCGCACCCCACGGACGGTCTCTGATGGATGGCGCGGCCCACATGTGTCCTGAACATGGCCGCCTCCAGTCGACAGACGCATGATCTACTGCCCCGGCCCTGCCCCGGCCCCGGCCCCAGTATTGACTTCAGCCGACGCATCGGCCCACCGCCCCAGCGACTTCTTCGATCAGAAATCAGAATCGTAATCGATGTCATCCACACCTGTATTTGACTTCCGATCTCTCGTCCTTAAATGGTGATACATATGGTCCCCACATGTGCGCTAGTAGCATCATAGGGCGCACAGCAGGCACCTCCCACTCAGAAATACCCATGCATAATATCCAGGGGCGTCGCCACCTTCCGAAAGTCGGGGGACGGGGACGAAGGCACTTTAAAGTCGATTCCATCCATGCAACGCCCATGGGAGTAATGTTTCCGAAAATGTTTTGGGGGCCGCGTCCCCCGTCCCCCCGCTTTCGACGCCCATGATAATATCTCACGATGCCCTGAAAGCTTTGGATGGTCTGAAGACATCGCTGCGATTTCATGAGAAGAGTTCTCGTGCCGCTGGATCCTGCAACGCACTATCACCGAATTGCAGCGAAGTATCGAGCGGATTTGCATAACTCCGTTATCAGATGAGCCGTGCGTATCAAGGTAGACAAAGTACACTGTGCATTAGGTCACGGAATGCCGTTACCTGTTAACTCAACAGGGTGTGTCCAAGAATGTCACTTGGAGGGTTCCTTGTTACATGGTCTGATTTATGATGGTAACAAATCACGACATAATCTATATGAATCTTTTAACTTTTAAGCCATGAGCTCGCTCTAAAAATAGCGAACCGTAATGATTCAACATTTACATGTCTGGAAATGTGCGCCGACTTCCAACCAGTCATTTAATACATCAATTTCTGCAATTAGTGACAATTTCAAAGGCTGCTAAGTACCTAATATGCCATGTTAAAGCAATCGAATTGCAGTCAACTGAACTGCACAGAGAGGATGATAGCAGCTGCCGTACAGAACTCACAGATTGACCTTATCATAGCCGGATTGTACAACAAAAATGCATACAGTGGTCAACTTGATCTACCTAACGAGCAATGCCGGTGGTTTCTGGACACCATATGCTGCATGACCTCGTGAAGCAGCTTTGTGCTGTGCAATGACCACGGCCACCTGTAGGAAACACGGCTTTAATAGGTACACCCTGCCATAATACGAGCAAAGCAGCTACCTTTCCAGAATACTAACTAGTAGGAGCGATACAATGTCATTCATTAAAGCAATAACGAAACAGCTGTTATGATGAACTGAGATTACAATTAGTAAAGACGTGACAAGCGAGCTCAAATTAGTATCCTCTTTTATTACATATTTAAGAGCCATACAATCACTGAGTTAATAAGTTAACCTTAAATTTAAATATGGATAACAAATATTCCATCAGACGTTAATTGTAAACCAAGTCTGAGTATTAATCATGCTGTGCTAGGAAAGAGCAAACGGCGCTGTCAGCAGAGGCCAAGTTGGCCTGACTCAGCGCTAAGGAAGACATCATTACAAGTTGCCACAACATTGGCCGTCTGGCCGTCTGGCCGTCTGGCCGTCTGGCCGTCTGGCCGTCTGGCCGTCTGGCCGTTGTCTGGCCGTTGTCTGGCCGTTGTCTGGCCGTTGTCTGGCCGTTGTCTGGCCGTTCTGGCCGTATTTCTGGCCGTCTGGCCGTCTGGCCGTCTGCCCTGTCCCGTGCTTGGCCGTCTTCTGGCGCGGCTCCGTCTGCCGTTCTGGCCGTCTGGCCGAATCTGGCCGTCTGGCCGTCTGGCGGTCTGTCGTCTGGCCGTCTGCGCGTTCTTGGGCCGTCTGTCCGTCTGCCGTCGTGGCCGTCTGCCGGCGGGCGTCTTGGCCGTCTGTCTCGTTCTGGCCGTCTGGCCGTCTGCCGTGCTGGGCGCGCTGCCGTCTGCCGTCTGGCCGCTGCCGTCTGCTCGTCTGGCCGTCTGGCCGTCTGCCGTCGCCGTCTGCCCGTCTGTGCCGTCTGGCGTTCTGGCCGTCTGCCGTCTGCGTCTGGCCGTCTGCCGTTCTGGCCGTCTGGCCGGTCTGGGCCTCTGGCCGTATGCCGTCTGGCGTCTGGCGTCTGGCCGTCTGGCCGTCTGATGGCCGTCTGGCGCGTCTGTCGTACTGGCCGTCTGGCCGTCTGGCCGTTCTGGCCGTCTGCCGTCTGGCCGTCTGGCCGTTGGCCGTCTGGCCTTTCTGGCCGTCTGGCCGTCTGGGCCGTTCTGCCGTCTGCCGTCTGGCCGTCTGGCCGTCTGGCCGTCTGGCCGTCTGGCCGTCTGGCCGTCTGGCCGTCTTGCCGTCTGGCCGTCTGGCCGTCTGGCCGTCTGGCCGTCTGGCCGTCTGGCCGTCTGGCCGTCTGGCCGTCTTGCGTCTGCCGTTCTGGTCCGTCTGCCGTCTGGCCGTTCTGGCCGGTCTGCCGTCTGGCCGTCTGCCGTCTGGCCGTCGATTGGCCGTCTGGGCCGTCTGGGCCGTCTGGCCTCTGGCCTGTCTGCCGTTCTGGCTCCGTCTGGCCGTCTGGCCGTCTGCGTTCTGCGTCTGGCGTCTGGCCTCTGGCCGCTGGCCTGTCTGGGCCGTCATGGCCGTCTGCCTGTCTGGCCGTCTGGCCGTCTGGCCGCTGGCGTCCTGGCCGTCTTGTGCGTCTGCCGGCTGGCCGTCTGGCCGTCTGGCCGTCTGGCCGTCTGGCCGTCTGGCCGTCTGGCCGTCTGGCCGTCTGGCCGTCGGGCCGTCTGGCCGTCTGGCCGTCTGGCCGTCTGGCCGTCTGGCCGTCTGGCCGTCTGGCCGTTGGCCGTTGTCTGGCCGTTGTCTGGCCGTTGTCTGGCCGTTGTCTGGCCGTCTGGGCCGTTTGGCTCGTCTGGCCGTCTGGGCCGTCGGCCGTTCTGCCGTCTTTGCCGTCTGGCCGTGCTGGCCGTCTGTCCGTCTGGCCGTTCTGGCGTCTGGCCGTTCTTGGCCGTCTTGGCCTCTGGCCGTCTTGGCCGTCTGTCCGTCTGTCCTGTCTGTCCGTTGTCCGTCTGTCCGTCTGTTCCGTCTGTCCGTCTGTCCGTCATGTCCCGTCTGTCCGTCTGTCCGTCTGTCGTCTGTCCGTCTTGTCCGTCTGTCCCGTCCTCCGTCCGTTGTCCCGTTCTGTCCGTTCTGTCGTCTGTCCGTCTTGTTCCGTCTGTCCGGTCTGGCCGTCTGCTCCGTCATGGTTGCCGTCTTCAAACGTCTGTCCGTCTAAGCTGCAAAACGCGGATCACGTGCCGTCGCGACGTTGAGCGGCAAGATTAAACAGAGCCCGCTCCTCTCCCATGCCCTGCAACGACACGTGGCCGACATCAAAGGCACCGCGCCGGCGCGACCGTATGAGTCACCAGCGCTGCAGACTGGCTACTGTGCGGCTGTGAACGGCGCTCACTGGGGCGGCGAGGACATTGGGGGAGGGGGGGGGGTGCGTTTGTCCTGATGATCCACCGCCAGGAGCCAGTACGACATAAGAAGAATCGACTTCCGAACACTTTGATGCAGATCAGTTTTGGAGCTAATCTATGGAAAGCTAGCTAGTCACAAAGATGAAGTGTTTTGGATAATACAGATGTTCGGCGTGAGAGTGGTATTTATTAAGGTTCAAAGTGGAGCTATCTCGTCATTTGTCGCCTGGGTCGGTTGGTGGTTCAGCTCGTCTGAAGTCGTCTTGTCTGCAACGATCGGGAGTGAATCATGCCGAGGCCGGCCCGACAGGCAGGTGTTCGCTGGATAGCTGTAAGTATAGCTGGATAGCTGTGTTGCCGGATAGCTGTGTTGCCGGATAGCTGTGTTGCCGGATAGCTGTGTTGCCGGATAGCTGTGAAGCTGGATACTGTGTAGCTGTGTAGCTGCATAGCTGTGTAGCTGGATAGCTGTGTAGCTGGATAGCTGTGTAGCTGGATAGCTGTGTATCTGTATAGTTGTGTAGCTGGATAGCTGTGTAACTGGATAGCTGTGTAGCTGTATAACTGTGTAACTGGAGGCTGTCTGGATAGCCGGAATGCTGGATAGCTGGCTGTCTGGATAGCAGGAGAGCTGGTTAGCTGGCTGTCTGGATAGCCGGAGAGCTGGATAGCTGGCTGTCTGGATAGCCGGAGAGCTGGATAGCTGGCTGTTGGATAGCTGGCTGTCTGGATAGCCGGAGAGCTGGATAGCTGGCTGTCTGGATAGCCGGAGAGCTGGGTAGCTGGCTGTCTGGATCGTCTGGATAGCAGGGGCAGCACCTGCCGGCTGGTGGGCGGCGCTATCCGCGATCCTGCGCCGATAGCCGCCGAGAATGTTAGGCACGTGAGTCGGCGGCCAGGCGCAGCCTTACGCCATTGCAGCGTGGATCGCAATCTGCCGTCTCATTTGTCAGAGTCGGGCTGATTACCGCTGAAGAGATGTCATATTCTCCATCCTGTGGGGCTCACTGACAGGAAGTTGTCTGGCTAGGACCGCAGTCAATTATTACAAATATGCCATGACGCGCCGGACAGCGCATAGCCCACATTTACCGGTGGTTATAACAGCTACCAGTTTTTGCCGGCGAGTGGCAATTCTCAAAATGCTTCAAATGACTTCGGTAACAATGGAGTCAATGGCGCAGGACGATAGCAATTAGAATTCCGACTTTACCACAGGCACCCCACACCACAGACGCCTTTGAGACGTGCTGATAAGCGTCGGGAGCGGTGAAACGTCAAACGATGGTATTATTTCGATGAATAAGTCATTGCTGACGGAGCCACTGGCTTCCAGTTAATTTGAAGTAAGGTGCATTGATTGAAAGGTCATTTGGTCATGAATTCCACCTTCGGAATGCTTGAGAACTGCAATAACGACGATGCATTAATTTAACATGATCGATATACGGTTTTAGAGCGTTCTTGTTATGTGATAAAATCGCTTAAACATAATTATTCACTGCTAATACAAGATTTTCGATTATTAATTCATGATTCAAGAATCATAACTGAATTATATAACGTGAACCTGAACTGCCGGACCTTGTCTTGGACACGATTAAGCCCAGCTTGTTTCTTGCCTGAAGCCTGTAAGTTGAATCCCTGGCTGGAGTCACGTCCTCTTGAGCCGACCCGATGTCGTCACTGCATGACATTCATCGTTTGACGGGCTGTATGTTAGCGGCGCCATTCTTTGTGTCGTATTCTCACGGCTCTGACCTCGATGTCCGGCGTCCCATCGTCGTCTCCCCGTCACTCCGCCGCCGTCAGCGCTGTCGGCGACTTCAGTGAACACGCTCACGATAGTTGGACTGTGTCGTGATTGGTTACGTCACCGCTTCCCGAATCACGGAAATCAGATAGGTTTTCTATTTACGGTACCGCTACCGTACGACTATTGTTCCCACATGCGTCCGATGGCAATCTTTCCCGGGATTCGGCTATGATCATGGTAGCTCGTGCCGCCGCTTTGTAGGTAATTGAGTTTGATAAAGCTGTTGATCACGATGACAAGCCGCTACCGGTAGCCGGCAAGGACTGTATGAACTCGCGGCAGCCTGCAGCCGGTCTCCAGACCAGTCCAAGTCAGGCTACCGATAATATATTACCGGAGGCAAGGCATGCGACAGCACCCACCCATTCCAGCAGGAACCACACCTTCCACACGTCACAACATCGCCACTAACTCGCGCGGTAACTGCCGGTGACAGTGAGCCACAAACTAGCTCCTCGACGTGTTTCCGCACATGTTTGTTTACTCTTCTTTCACCACACTGATCGGTCTCTTCTCTCGTCGTCCTGTCCCGAAGCTTTCTCGTGCGCGCGCCGGCCCGAGCATGTCTTCACTAAGCTGCACCCTGCGACCCGCCGTCGAAATTTACGGTCTGACAGCAGGATGGGTCGCAGGTTCACACCTTCCTGCCTGACAAACGTGCCGTCTGTAAAAAGCGGCGGCGGGCCGCGCGGCTGAGCCGCATGCTGGAAAACATTGGCGGCTGACGTCAAAACAGAGCGGCCAATTTGGACAGAGGTGTGTCGGTTCGTAAACAGGCCGGGGCGGGGCAGAGGCGGGATGGGGCGGGGCGGGGCCGGGTGGGATGAGCTGGAATCTGTCCAACAGCACGAGCCGCTCATAACACGGTACTGTCATGGATAGTAAACGGCCCAGCCCTCAGACATTCGCTGTGTGATGACCCATTCACACCCGGCACTATGAATCATTCATGGTGGAGCTTCTGTCACGTGTTTTCGTCGTCTTTGACAGCCGCAGTTCAGCTTGTTTGTTTATTGGGGTTACAGAGCGCGCCGACTGGTAGGCCATTTTGCATCTATCGTCACCATTCACACTAATTCATCATGAAACGGTGTCTTCCATCTTCCCGTGGTCCCCGTATCACTTGATTAGAAAAGCCACAACGTCTCCAACGGCAACATTGCCATTGACAAATATCGCCCAGCACCCCAGGTTGACAGCTGGGGTGCCGGCATCATCACCTGCAGGTCCCAGCCGGAACACTGCAGCACCTTCAGCGTGGGTCACAGGCTCGGCAGATGTCCCGCAGCAATGCCTCACCCAATTACAGACAGTGACCGAGCAGGGCCTCTACAATGAGAGCCGACGCGGTGCTTATGGGCGACATCTCACCACGCTAAATCATAACAACGAGCCGGCTGTGGCCAACATAAGTAAGAGCAGACTCACGCCGGCAGTGAAATGATCCATCAATTACGCGTCGCGGTGAGCAGGACGGCGTGAACGTTTCATCCAGCGGACAATTTACAGGCGTCGGTATTGTTTACAATTGGCCTGCAAGCACCGGATATATATGTTCCGCGACAGGCGTGGTTTTGACGAGACTGCGACTCGCCGCCAACCATGTGCGCAAATGATATAGGCAGGTCATTTAGAGTGAAACTCATCATCTTAAGCTTTTTATGACTGCCGTTAATCTCGCTCCTTTGAGCAAGTCACAAAAGTTGATAAAACCCCGCGTCCTACGCTAATTCAGATAAGATAAGCTCGGTTCTTGGCGCACTTAAATCTTCCGACGATAAAACTGATGAAGAGTTGCTCAGCCTTATGCAGATATCAGAGGAAATATAAATAAAGATAGTAGATGGAATAAGTCATTGAATATGGTGACGCAAAGAGCCAGTGACATCATTTTATGTTTCGTCGATGCTAAAAATGTTACAACAAAGAGATGCCGAAACAGTGAGCCTCAAACGAAAAGCTTGTTCGGACAGCATCTTGTCAATCTCTCAAAATTAACTCATTACAACTGACTGGTATCGAACACAAATCAACATAGACTAGGTAACTGCTCTGCAATATTGTGCAGTCCAAAAATGGACTGTTGATCGCACTGAATGCCAGCAGCTAGAGCCACAGACGCACAAATTTAATATGCCTGAGCAAATGATGCTACATAAAAGCAATTCTTATTAAACGTTTAAGCGTTTAATATATTTTTAGCCTTTTAAGCATTTTTTTGACCAAAATGATGATCTAAGAACTTGCAAGTGGCGCCTGTAGTCGTCTGAGTGGGCTAAAACATATCTATATTCCTTTCCTAACTAAGGTTCTGACCATAATTAATGCGTCACTACTCACACTCTCTGAAATGAAAATAGCCCTGTCGGCCGAAATACAGCTGTTCCGTTGTTCCGTGACTTGTCTCCGTGCTCGTGTCTCCTTGACAGCTGTCTGCGTTCTCCGCCACGACAGTCACGAAAATACAGTCATCTAGCCGTCACGTGACCCATCCGTGTGCTCCCACCTCCCGTGACCTGTCTCCATCTGCCTCCCGTGACCTGTCTCCATCTGCCTCCCGTGACCCGTCTCCATCTGCCTCCCGTGACCTGTCTCCATCTGCCTCCCGTGACCTGTCTCCATATGCCTCCCGTGACCCGTCTCCATCTGCCTCCCGTGACCTGTCTGCACCTGCCTCTGCGTGGACAGGTCACGAGATGAATCTGTCTTCATCTGTCAGCGGATCATGCTGAGTCTTACCATGCCAGACTCTGAGTGTCTCTCTCAGTCTGTTTATCAGCTCTGGTCATCCCCAGACTGTTACGAAATCGAATTCAACCAGCCTTCTGACCGTGCCAGCGTTGGTGTGACTTGGCTTGTCCTCCTTTCACCTTTCTCCTTACTTTGACAACTTTGCAAGGGCGTCGCCACCTTCCAAAAGTTTGGAGGACGGAGGCATCTTGAAGTCGATTCTTTCCATGCAACGCCCATTGGCGTAATGTTAAAATCCGAAAATGTCTGAGGGGACGCCTCTTGCTGGAGGGGGAGTGTCCCCGTCCCCCGCTTTCGCCGCCAATGCCACTTTGCGTTGCCTTACCTTTGCCGATGGCCGCGCCGTGTTTCGTCTCGAAGCCGGGGTTGTGACTGAGTGCCCGGGCGAAGTGTTCGTCCACCACGTGCGCAGCGTCTCCGCAGTAGTTGGTGACCAGTACGCAGTTGGAGGTGAGGAACTTGACGTTGTGCTGGCCGCTGCCGCTCGCTTCCTCCTCTGCCTGACCAGGAGGAGTCTGAGGGCCGGCCACCGCTGACGGGCTGCCGCACACTTTGTACTTCTGAAATCAGACCAAACACTGGTCGTAAGGTCCGCACCAGAACGTTAGTTAAAGGGAATGTTTCACATTAACATAAGATTTGAGTTGAGATGGCCAAGTTGTTGGAATTCATTGAAATTAAGAAATTGTAGAGTTAAACACCACAAGGTTCTTAAATCAAAAGTAAATTGAGTTTTGGGTTTTGACATCTGCAAATAAAGGCTAGTGGTATTAGGTAGCCGCTTAAGCCGATGTCGATCATCCTTTTTATCAAAAAATGTTGATGAAAAGTAGAACCTTGTTTTACATTTCGGCATACATTAAGCCATAACTAGCATACATATTGCAGCGTGAAGGTTTTTTCTATTTCCAAAAATTCTCATATGAACGTCATCATCCCAAATACTAAAACTTAGTTTTTCCAGAAATTGAGCACTGTTTTGAGAAACAAATGTCAGAATCGTGTTCGGCAGGCAAAAATTCACGTTCATATTTTGCACCACAAGCGGCGTACATTGGACAACTTTCAGAGAAGTGAAACATTCCCTTTAACAAGTTTGACTTATAAGTCCATGTTCAGAGGTAAAATCAGTGAAGCTCAAGTGCTAGATAGTTAAGTCTAAGTCTCAGTTAAATCAAGTCTTAGAATTCTACATATATCAACCTGGCGACTTCTGACACCAATGTGCAATGCCAAATGAAGATAGATACGTAGAAGCGAGCTGAAGAACCGGAGAACTATACGTCATTACAACCAACTCAATTTAGTGTCTCTTCCCATCTACACGGCATTCTGTGTTGGGTCTTGGCTAAGCGTTCATTCCACGACCTCTGCCATAGCTAGCCAGGCCTGAGACACTCCAGTTCCCGACCTATTTTGTTGCCGCTGGCTGTTGCCTCCGCTCTCGTCCCCTGACCGTCTCCTGCACCGGCAGCGGCGGCACCATCTGGCGTCCGCCGCCGACCTTGGCCTGGTGGTGTGCTGCTTTGGGGTGGTCCCCGACAGCCCCGCCATTCGATCTGACCGGCGGTACGACCCTCCTTCAGTAGAGCGTGTCGCCGCCCGGCCGTCTAGTCTGCAGGGGTGCCGCCCCTGTCTGTGTCCCTCCGTCCCCTGGCGCTGTCCCCCTGGCCTCCCCGCTCCACGTGCGCCGGTCGCTGCTCTCGGCAGGGTGGCCTCCCGCAGGGGCACTGAGTGTCGCCACCGCTAAACAAACTGCCGACCGCGGGGGTCAAAACACCACTTCTCTGAGTCAGGTTACAGGGGGCTGCCGCGCTATGGGAGGACTAGGTGATGAAGCACAAACAGGAGGGTGTAGGCTGGTCGTCGTTCGACGGACGAGGCTGAGGAAAGGTAATATTGGCTCCAAGATAAGCGTCCCGCTAGGTTGGCTGGCCCAGCAGTTAAAGGGAATATACGGCCTTGGGAAAAGCTTTTGGAATGATGGAGATGAGTGCCACTCATCTGGGCACTCATCTCCATCATTCCACACACCTTTCCCAAGGTGGTATATTCCCTTAAACTGCTATGCCGTCCAGCCCAGCGGTACGCTTATTTTGGAACCAATAGTACAATGACTTATAATCGGTTGATTCATGATGTTGATGTAGGCCGAAGAACATCAGGCCGAAGATACTCATGATCTAACCTTCACGGACTTATTGTTTACTTGTTCAGCTTTCTCTCATATCTTCAGGGATACGGCCACAAGATGGAACAGCACCGAAGCGCCGACTAGTACAATAGACATGCCTATTGTCTATCATCTATCGATAAGCACATTTGTGTACCTACTTCAATGGGAATTCATCCTGCCCTTATTGTCTGCGTGTGATTGGTAATGAAGGTCAGAAACTGAGGGTCTCAGAACGCATGTGATGATCGTCAGTTTTTGAGTGCAGCTGTTACGTGTGCGGTAGGTTCATTACATTTGGGTCATCTGTAGATAAGTCCAACACACAACTGATGGTAATCAATGATCATGAGAGAGCGGCTGGGTCCAGGCCATAGGTGATAGAGCCGAAGATGACTCAATCTCCATTACTGCAATTGTTCCATCATTGACATTGTACGATCACACATGCACCAGACGGACTACATCGGCCAAACGGATCACATGAACCAGGCGGACCACATGGGCATGGATGATAAATGGATTGGCAACTTCCCGCCCGTGGCCGAATCAACGACATACAGGAAACTGCCGTGGCTTAGCATGAAAACGACATACAGGAAACCATGTTGCCGGCGCAGTCGCCGAAATCAAAGGCGCAGACGGATAGTTGCTGATCCATGTTTCTCATCCATGACATGGCACTCAAGCACAAGACGAACCATATAGCTCTAACGGGCCACATGGACCAAACAGACCATACAGACCAAACTGACTAGCGCGGACCGTTCCGCCCGGACCGGAAGTGGACCGCAGCTCGGGATCCGGCTGTCCAGCGGTGCTTCTCTGAGTCTCACCGTGCGGGGCAGCGCCGCTATCTGGCGAGGCCTGTGACCGCCCGGAATGTGACGGGCACAAACAGCTCGCTCGTACGCCGGGTCGGTATCAGCGGGCCACCATCTCGGCACCCGTCCGCGCCTGACCGTCACACTGTCCGCCGCACCGGGTCGGCCCGGCGACCCCGCCGTCACCGGCCTCCACCGGCCTCCACCGGCCGGCTAATTTGTCATCACTTTGCGTAAGAATTCGGCTGGCAGTTTCCGTGTTTGATCTGCGGCGATCTGGAGCCGATAACATTCTCCGATCCACGCCGGCCGCGCCACCCGGCAGTCTTCGAACCCGTCCACTGCCCGGTCGGAAGAGGGCGGTTCGCCCCGTAATCTTCGAAACCCGACCACCACCCGGTCGGAAAACACCCATCTGTAGATAAGGGGTCCGATGATGGACGGAAGCCCCGTACTAACGGCTCGCAGTATGATTATTTTGTAAAATAATTGTATCGGATTCATACCGGTGTGAAGTTATGCAGCAACAATATAAGTTTCCGACGCTATGCTGCAAGTTTGCATTACGTATCGCTTAAAGACCATCCGTTGGTGTGAATATATAGCAGCGCGGTTCATGTTGCCAGGGTTCAAGTCCCTTCCGTTCACCAATTAGTGAAAATAGAACATTGGTGACGTAATTAGGCACTGTGAAAGAACTTGTCGTCAGTCCAGTGATGTAGCAAGAGCAAGACAGCGTCCTTGCAGTATTTGAATGTTCGAATATATTCGGAAAGGCATGAGACTTTTCCGAGCTGAACGATTTCAATTGCTTTATTTTTCCGTCGCTCAGGCCTTTTCACTGATACGGTTTAAATGGTACGGCCTAGATCTTCAGTAAGCGAAAAATGACAAAATGTCGAATCATTGAAATTGTATTTTTCCCAATTTGCCAGTCAAAAATATGCATATATCTTAAGCGTTCATAAAAATGACATAACTACTAGTAAAGGGATTATTGATAAGCTCAATACCATAAGATGTCCAGCGATTAAAATGGATCAATGCAGAATCGTATGATCCGATCAGACCCATATCAACTCAGTCTAGATTTAAGCCGAATCTAATGCTGCTAGTGGGGGAACATTTACGTAGAGAGAGTGAATATCTTGTGTGAGAGTATATGTTCGTCCTTGATCCACTTGTTTCGTAACATTGCTTAGCGACTGAAAACTTGGACATGTTCGTGGACAATTCTGGAATCAACGACTACGATTATGAATGCAAACAAAGCTTCAAGGTGGGTACCGCTGTTCACATCAAACGCAATGCATCGCAATATTGCGCTACCAGAAATTTGAGCAGTGTACAGCGTACCTACAGTCATAAATCTGAGTACTGCAGCGCGACATAGCTATTTGATAAGTGTACATTGCCTCCTTGCTAAAGCGGCTTTCCTTCAGTTCGCATTCATCTGCATATTAAATCACTTCAGAATTTGACTTTGTCGTGTTCCTCATCCGATTTCGGAAATGCCTGAGTATAATTGGTGCATTGTATTGTCAAAAGACGAGAAGAGCATACATAACTCTTGCAAATTAGTGCTTTTGCTTTGATCAGTCGACGTTCAAAGAGATTGCTGTGACTTGTGAGTCAGCATGCCCATAGAACATCTTCATTTTGTTCATTGCAATGATTGCAATGCATATATTGCTTTCGCACTAGCGTCGAAGCCAAAGTTGTTAATAGGTATACTCGCGTTATCATTTATTTGCGCTGTTGAAACAAACATCACGAATAAAAGTCAAAAAGTCTGGATAGTTAAAATAATGAACAAAGACCAATGGTTCCCAGCCCTCCCGACGCAACTACCTCTTTTCAGCAGACAGCAGTCAGAGGAGGCCATTATCCCACCCTTAATTTGTACCGATTTATCAAAGATTGTGTTGTTTCCCAATGTGTTGGTTGCACCTTTTTACACACTTCCATGCATTGGAGCGTCGCAACAAAGGGCGCCGCAACCTTCCGAAAGTTGGGGGAAGGGTTTGAGTCATTCTGAAGTCAATTATTTCCATGCAACGCCCATAATAGGCATAATGTTAAAATCTGAAAATGTTGGAGCGGGAATTACCCCTCCCCCTGCCCCCGGTTCCTGCGTTCTTGGTCGCAACTCGCATCAAATACAAAGACGGAGAGCGCACAAGTATATATTCCCTTTTCTTCAACAATTTCTCAATTCTGGGCCTCATTGCCGACAAGGCGCAGGGAAAAAATATATTGCTAGCCGAGGGCTGCATCAAAGCTGTATTAGCGTAGCATACATGGTTCAACTTCACAGGCCTTCGTTACCTCCGCAAAATGGCTCCGTTACCCCAAATGGGGTCATGACCCACCGTTTGGGAGCCACTGACATAGACCATTATTTTGCAGCGACCCATTTGTCAACACCTAAGGTAAACTCGTCCATAATATGCTTAAAACTGAGACGTTTTCAATTATTTAAGCGTAGAAAGCATTTGCCTACATCTAAAAGAATATATTTGTGATAACGTGTTTCAACTGTTCAAAAGGAAGATACTCGCGTTATCATTTATTTGCGCTGTTGAAACAAACATCACGAATAAAAGTCAAAAAGTCTGAGAGTTAAAATATATTGAACCAAAGACAATGGTTCCCAGCCTCCCGACGCAACTACCTCTTTTCAGCAGACAGCAGTCAGAGGAGGCCATTATCCCACCCTTAATTTGTACCGATCACAGTTTTTCATCTTTAAATATTCGAAAAGCTGTGAAAAGCTTTAATTTATTGCAGTAAATATTTTCATTTTTTGTAATTTCTACTTTGCCAAATTAATGTTAGCTGCATGCCGTTTCATAAGGTGAATAAGACAAAAGATATTCCTGTACTTTTTACGTTATTTCTTCTCTTATCCAATAGAAAACTAATCCCCTTTCTAGTATTGGATACTTGCAATTTTGCTTAGTTTTACGATGATGGAAGGGGAGCTTCGAAAAACGTCGAAAAATCAGATGCCGGAAAAATTATAATAAATAAAATGTGCGTCCAGTAAACGAGTATCAAATTTCTTCCAGCCTGCTATCCCGAATATTTTACATGACCAAACCGACTGCCATTTCGATCGCTTTTATGCACTTCAATATTATACAAAAGAGAAAGCTCGCAAGAATAGTTTGTTTTCTTCGTCAGCGTCGATAAGCTGCACCAAACAAAAGGTGATCATACATCAAACACTTTTCTTTGATGACATATGGCGCATTTTCTAAAACAAATTGAAACACGCGAAACTGCACAGTCCTTGCATTTATACCGGAATCGTGGCCAGAATGCTCTAATACGTTATGCAGTACGAGACTGTTGAATGTTTGAGTCACAATTTAATGACCGGTAAGCTATAAAAATGCATTTTAAATTATAAGTATTGCATGGATAGAGTTGGGCGCCATGCAAAAATATGCAAACCAACAAGGAAAACGAGATCGATGTTAAGTGAAGACAATGCTAACAAGGTGCCTGCCTTTTCAGATCAGGCCAACAACATGCGAACTCAAATGAAAGACCCAACTATGACAGCTCAACTGTACAGCTGCGTGTGCAAGATTCAGTTGAGTCTGTGTCAGACCAACAGAGTCTGTGTCATGGCCAACAGAGTCTGTGTCATGACCAGCAGAGTCTGTGTCATGACCAGCCAGCAGAGTTTGTGGTGTCATGACCAGGCAGCAGAGTCTGTTCATAATCATCAGAGTCTGATCATGACAGCAGAAAATTTTTCTTTTTGTCTATGAAAGCAGAGTCCTGTGTCATGCCATTGACCATCGGAGTCTGTGTCATGACCAGCGAAGTCTGTTGTCATGACCAGCAGAGGCAAGTGTCATGACAGCAAAGCTGTGTCATGACCCCAGAGTCGTGTCATGGCCACAGAGTCTGTGTCATGACCAGCAGAGGGTCTGTGTTCCCATGACCAGGCGAAGTCTGTGTCATGACCAGCAGAGCAAGTGTCATGACAGCAGAGTCTGTGTTCATGACCACAGATCTGTGTCATGACCACCAGGTCTGTGTCATGAGCCAGAAGTATGTGTCATGAAACCAGCAGGACTGTGTTTCCTGACCAGCGCGGCGGAGTCTGTGTTCTGACCAGCAGCTGTGTGGGTGTTTGAGAGCCTTTCAGGTTTCGAGCTCCGTGAGAAGCTGACCTCGTGTAGGCTGCTGTCAGCTGTAGTCTGTATCGACGTTTGACTTTCAAATACCAATTCATGTGTATAAATGTGTGTTCACAGTTAACACCATGCATGGCAACTATTATAAGTGGACCAAACAGCTGCACCTGACCAAAAACTACCTCCTTTCATCATTTTATCCTGCTATATCAGCTAAATTGTTTTTCAATTTGTTTATTTATTTAGAGATGTGACTATGGCTCGAATCAATCACTTAGCTTACGATGTCAGCCAGCTCAAGTCAAGTTAGCTTCCACGACATTTCACTGGTTTTAGCATCGAGATGGAAATATGCTGTTCAAATTACTGAAGAAAGAATCAAACTTATTAGAAAATAAACAGTTTTTGAGCCCTCAGAGTTTATGCAATGTATAAAATATGATAATCGGTGAGAATCTTGGCCGCTCGAAGAAACACGAGATCAGGTCAAGCCACTGGAACCAAATGCTTTACAAAGTCTGAGCTAGATTTGCAGCTTAATCATAATGCAACTATCAAATTGATATGTTGAATTGCCCAATGAAATAAGTTCTTTATGAATAAAAAAAAAACATAAGTCTGTGTCCGTGTACTTGGAGTAAGCAAAGAACAGAATTAGGGCTGTTAAAAACGGTTTCGATGGCCCCGACAAAATCTGGCCGAAACAAAGTGATCTAAGCCATGGATGAGAAATACCTATTTCTCATCCATGGCTGAGAAGGTATTTCTCATCCATGCCTAAGCGTAGCTGAAGCAGATCACACTGTCACATATTCCCACCAAACGATATTGTAATTCGTACACATCAAATGACGTTTTCACAACACAAATCACATTAAAGTAGCCCTCGCTCGCCATCACAATGGTCTTGGAAGGTCAAAATAGCTTGAATGGCCTTTTCGGCCCTGGAGTAATCTTGAAAGGGTATTTTCTGGTGCCCGCTTTATGTATCATGAATAATCCATCATGATGGCACTTTTAACCAGCCCTGCAGATCAGTTGAATAATATATAACAGGTCTACTGTTATCTATGGTTGAATATATATGGAAATTAAGGATTTGACAATATATATTGCTTCGTAGTTCGTGTAACAAAATATTTTTCAGAATAATATTAAAACAAGTCGTATTCGAGTACATAAATGAAACCCACTTAATTTGGAAACATGAAACAAGTAAACACACACGTACCGGTAGGAAACAAAGCTATACTTATACAAAAACTTGAATACCTTCTTCGGAATTCACCCCATTATAGCCTCAACTCGTAGCAATATATCAAATTTCGCAGCAATTTGAAACCGGTATCACAGTAGCTCGATCTCAAACCAAATACTTTCAAACCCCAGCCGACGCTTGGCAGAAATACCGCGAGGGATTCTCCGCCAATATTCATAACCCGGATCCGTCCTTTTTAATTGCGTCTGCCGGTCGCGTCGGCTCGTTTGATGTGGCCGTGCAGCGCCGTGCCGGGGCTGGGGCCGGGGCCGGGGCCGGGCTGAGGACGGCGCCCGGTGAGACGTCACTGGCCGTCACCCTGCCTCTGAGGCATCCCCGCTATGTGGAGACTGGCGGCGATCAGGTGATGCCGGCGGATTTTTCCCAAATCACCACCGCCTGAGCCGGCCGCAGGTCTCAACACGGGACATTCTCAGAGAGGGCAGCGCAGAGGCTGCTCAATCTCACAGATACAGGTACTGGCGGCACGTGCAGACCGGCGCCGGCTCCACCGCCTTCTGCTTAGCAGAGGCAGGCACAACGAGGACCATAGGGGTTATGGCCTCCCAAACCACTTAAATCAGCCGAAATTGACACATTTCTTAAATTGTAGGTATAAGCAAAACTTAGCAACTTTTACTATGACAAGTTTGTTTCAGACCAGTTCAAGTTCTTTAAGAACAGACAAGTCAAATCTGACGTGTTTTGCATTGCGTCTGGGTGTATTTGTCCCCCACCGAGACCGTCCCTTTATAGCCGTTCGGATACGCCAGTGCCGCTCACCTGCTCCTTCCCTGCGGCGGCTGCTGCTGCTGCTGCTGCGGCAATCGGGTCCGTTGGCGACGCGCCTCTCGCAAACGGCCCCTCCTGCGGCTGCGGCTGGTACGGGCTGGCCGAATACGGCTGATACATCACTGCACAGCTCATGGCAGAGCGCGCTCGGCTGCGGCTGCGCCCCTCACTGTGCACTGTCGTTCCACTGACCGACTGAACGCGCGGCGGCGGCGGCGGCGGCGCGGCGGTGGAGGCGGCGGTGGACGGTGGCGGGCGGCGGCGACGGCGGAGGGCGCCGGCTCCGCCATCGTGATCAGCAGCGCTCCTCTGCGCACGCCAGGCGTCAATGGGGGCGGAGCCTGACGCCTGTAACCATGACAACAGCCGCTCATTATTGGCGGACGCTCCGGCCGGCCGGCGCAGCAGCGCGGCGCTAGGGAGGCGAGCAGTGAGCACTAGAGCTGCGATGTTGGAACCCACAGGCAGACTGGTGAATGATTCTGATTGAATCATTCTTATTTCCCGTGAATCATTCATGAATCGATTCACCTTCTCGTTAAAAAAAGACCAAGAGAGCTGCAATTTGAAATATATTGCTGCTTAGACAATAGACATTCACATATAGGTTTCCATAAAGGTATGACAAACCAAGATCGGATGCCGATCAAGGTGTACACAAATAATTAAATGAACACAATAATTATTTGTTCATTTCATTCAACTGATTTAAACGAAGGCGGATGGTTGCTCCGTCCCTGTCATTCTCTTTTCCCTCCCTACCCCTCCCCACTCTTAAATCTTAATGCATGAAAAACATGCAACAAACATGTATGAATTTTGTTAGCGGATTTAAAGTTAGCTGAACTCAATTTAGCGGAAGCTGATTGGCCCGCTAACGGTTTCCAAAGTTAGCGAAAACGCTAGTCCGCTAAACGAAAAGTTAGTAGGTTCCTAGTAGGTACCGCGAATTAGCGGTATGCGGATTAGCGGAACTCTGCCCACCACTGACAGAAAGCATGTCAGTGATAAATGGCTTTTCGATGGCAAAATTTGCGACTTAGAAATGGCAAAATGTGCTTCGTAATATATCCGAATTTTTGTGTTTCTCATCCAACAGTCTCAGCGCCTAGACTACCAGTACCTACCTAGTACCTACCCATTTCGAAGATTCTGACATGCCTGAACAAGTGATCTGACATGTTTCTGTCTTTTAATTTTTAAATGAGCGGGCAAGCTCTTCTCAAGATACATATGATTTAATTTAGGCCGAGATGTGCTCGAAAGTAGAAATTGTTGAAGTCTGGATTTCAGATAGCCGAAAAAATAGCCGCTCTAATTAGCATAGTCCACCCACCCACTGGTGCTGGCATGATAGTGTTGGTTAACCAGGCAGTCACTGGGGTTATATTTTATAACACGACCCCCGGGGAGGGGGAGCTTTTTGAGCCCCCTCGTATCTTCGGAACTAATAGGACGATTACGCTGACTCAAACAGCAATTGATAGCTCAGGACATTTCAACGACTCTGAATATTTTTTGCTAGCCTTGAGATCACCGGTGATGTCACAGGTCGGGTGAAGTAAAAATATTTTAACGTTTCTGGTAACGCACAGTTTTACCGTAAATATGGAATTCGAGAGGCGGAATATACCGAGTGCCTCAATACATGTAGCAAACATTGGAAGCTACACATTTTGCCATCCCACAAGGTCATCTCAGGGACAAGATGAGGTCATCTCAGGACAAGTGTCCAATTTCAGTTTTTGGTTCAGTATGTTTTGCGATGCAAGTTATCAGCCTAAATTTTCATCCTGAGCACGAAAAAAACACATAAAACTTCGCATATGCAACCCAATGCTCAATAATGAGCCATAGGTTATGGTCAAGGTCACCTATTTTCGAAATTGTGCGTATAAGCTTATGACACTCAATCATACGCCTGAAATACAGTTGCGCAGCCATACGTAGTACCGTCTCTACCTTAAGTGTTACTTTGCATGCCCGTTATTGACGTAATCAAGATGGTAGCAATGTCAATATTGTTAACTCTGCCACAAACTATGTGCCATGTGGACCGACCATTGTTTACCTTTGAAAGGTCATAAGTTAGCAGCCGTTAAAGATTTTGTTGACTCGAAACTTTTAATTCATATTCAAAACACTAGTGTCTTCCACATATACTCATTCCGGTTTTGTGAAAGTGATAACAAACTTCGAAAATATTTTGAAAAATATATTTTGAATTCCATAATTATTTATAAGTCCGTGATGGAGTAAATTAAACATTTGAGACAGAAGTTTGATAGTACTGTTCATTAGCTGTTATGTAATATATTCAAAGTGTAGTTATCTTGAACAAATTATTTGCTATAATTTGTTAATGCACGGCCTAATTTAGATCGAAATCTGTCAGAAGTGAAGTGACGTCACTATAACGTAATTTTTGTGACGCATTATCATTAAAAAATCCCTTTTGCAATATGTAAAAATTATGCCCGGAAACGTACTGGAAGTTTGGGATCGATAACTGAATCCGTTCTTATGATATTCAAAATATTTATCAGGGGTGCTAAAAATGTCCCCTCCCCATTGAATCGCGGGTTAAAGGGAGAGTACCTCCGTGGTGTATTTTAACAGTAGATTAAGCGTGTCTAATTTCACCTGCAAAGTCTGGTTCTCGAATCTTCCCCCATTAGATAAACAAATACATTTGCACCTTCAATGATTGGCGATTATTCGTTAAATTGGAGTCGCCTCCTCACAATTTTGAACCACTTCTTTGCAGCCTATAACTTTCTTTTGCAATTTTCAAATTCAACATCACCATTCCGTCAGTAAACTTTAAAAGCTAAATATGCGTATGCCAGTTTATTATATGGCCAACAATCTTACCTTTTTTTAATTATCAAAAACAGATGAATGGCTCTGATTCGAACTTTGGGCTGTACAAGTTAAATTACGTTTAATTTTATACATCCTAAAACAGAATGGACGTTTTCAAGGTCAAATCTCGGCGAATTTGGGCGCTCTTCGACTTTGGGCGCGCTTCTTGGACAGTAACGGATGCGCCAAACAGGATGAGGGCAGCCATCTTGAATTTTAGTGCTGAGCACAATTGGGACCAACGTATTGGAGTTTAGATTAAATAGAAATGGACTTTGGCGATACATGCTATAGGGTAAGTTTGAGCAAGAGCAAATACATGAAATTGTTTAATTCCTAACATTCATTTGGGCTGCTTTTTAGAAATGCCTCCAAGCTAGCACTATCCCTGACGCAGAGGTGGAGAGGAAAGGGAGGTAAACACGGAATCATCTGATGAGTGAAGTGTGAAGATCAGTTACCATGTGCTCTCGCTCCATTATTTTACGGTTCAAATTTTGTCTATAGATAGGCAAGTATTCACAAGGCAAGAGACTGTTTTAATATGTCTAATTCACTGATATCTGTTGGAAACCCTTTAAGATCATGCATAAACTATATTTCACTGGTTGATCATAACAAAAGATGACAATGACATGGAGAAAACAAACTCATTATTGAGCTTTTGTATATTCGCAAAAGCTGTTCGTACCGTTTCGGAAGAGAAGCAGACTGGCGTTACCTGACTAATTACGCCTCACTGCATTGCACACATTACCCAATGTGCACTTGAACTGCTCAAAATATTATGCCCACGCATGCTGACATACTGAGATAATATTAGTTAATCACAGATGGGGTCATTATTAAAACAATATCAACGTTTTACCGAAAAATTTGTATCATATCAAGAAGTGTTGCCCACCAAGTTCTTTTGTTGCTAGTTTCAACTTCAGTTTCAAGCTTTGCGACAATCCGCGGCAAAATAAGAAGTCACTCCGATGCCTGTGTCGGTCACAGCACACGCCAGAAGGCTGCACATTTTCCCATTGGTTTAACATGTAAAAGAACGAGCAAAAAGTATTAAAATGCGAGAAAAAAAAACGCGAAACACGGATGTAATCCCAGGTTGATTTTTCGGCAACTTGGAGTCAGATCGCACGGGATAAATACAGGCAAATCACAGTTATATGATCCTGCTGGCGTATGCAATGTGGCCCGACGTGTAGTGCGTGACACGTGCAAAGAAAATAGCGAAACGATTTAAACTGCATTGTGTTACAAAGTTTTTCACGATTTAAAGGGAAATATTCACCTTTTATTTGTGTTAACAATTTCTTAGGCTTCTGTTATGGTTTAACAATGCTTTAATTTAAATTTAATAATTCAATAAAGTTATTCCCTTATTCAGTGTTGGAAGTTTTACAGATTAAAAGTAAGTAGAAGTACTTCTTTCGAAACTCATGAGAAGCGTTTTCCCATCACTATTTGAATCGCGCCATATCTGGCGCCGGTGTTTCAAATTTGTTCAAAGCTGGACAATGTCCGTGGAACAAATCGCCGACACGTAATTAAGCACAGGTAGGACGTTGTGAAAACGCACAACGATTTTTTTTCTTTCTTTTTATTACTTGTTATTTTGTGGGTGAATAAATAACTATTTTTCATGATTATATAAAGCATAGTGTTGTATACAACCAGTATAAATCTTACAAAACTCCTAATGTTGAAAATAAATGAAGCAATTTTCACAAATTGAGGATCGCAACCACTAAAAGGCCGCCATATTAGACGCACATCTAACTGCTAATTTGGTTACGTGTTCATTGAATAGCTTTTATATAGAGAGGATCTACGGGCATGTAATCACAGCAAGCAGAACCCAAAATATATTTTATATTCCATTGCAAAACAAAACAAAATAAAAAAATACAGGAAAAGTCTGCAGTTTGATGAGAACCAAGAATATTTGCAAGCTGCCTAACAGGTACCGGTCGTTTAAAGCGTGGATCGCTTACAAACCTTAACTTGAAATATATTTTATTTAAAGTGTTTTTATGCAAAATACCATGAATTTACAACACATTTTGGTCTCGTCTATCGATTTCAATTAATAACTATATTTTTGTGGGAAGAGGTGATTATTTCCCTTTAAGTCAGGTACTCTGAGCCAATCGCATGTAAGGCGATTGCAAATGAAGTTGTGTAAACAAATGTACCGGCTTGATAATGCATGTGAAACTGAAGCTTACCGATCAATATATGTAGGCATTTAAATCCACTTGGGATATACAAATCGACATTTGTTGAACATTTGTATGGATTCACCGCCATGCCGTCAAAACCTGAGGCCGAGGGTGTTGAACGATGCAGTTGTGAAGCGCAATCATTTCTCATTAACATCCATTCGAAATAAATGTGTATTCATAAATATGAAAGCTATAAATATGGTTTTAATAAGACGCCGTATTATCTATTTTGTTCGGCGTAATTAACATCGGTACAGCTTGCAAGGCCACTGAATAATGGCTAAGTACTCCTTTAGGTCTAGGATAATGTGGTGACAGCTTTTATGTATTTGTCTCACAAGGAGCGAATATGAATATGCAGTTAATATAGAAACAAGCGATGGTTACATACAAATACACATGCTTCCTTACGATACTCCTAGCATATGTCAACAAACTTCCCAATTTCGCACAGCGGACAGGTCATAGCTGCCCAATCAGCACATCATCAGCGTTGTCAAGCATAGTCTATCTCTGCGGTGGAGATAGTGGCACGTGTGTATGTGTGTGTGTGTGTTTAGAAGCCTCAGGGGGCGCCGCGATAGACAACCCGCATTGGTGTCCCGCGTAATATAATTTAGGTAATTATTCTTGCTAGACCATGCTCCGCTTGAAACGCACTCCCTTTTGACGAATCACGGGTTGAAAAATGCAAATTTGAAGCGATTTATTGTAACCCCAAATAAGTTACTCAACTTTTAACTTTATTTCATGCAAATTTCCATCTAAATAATATTTTTGCAGTGGTACTGGTATCAGATCTATAACGAGCCAATCTTAAAATAAACAATCGTGCGTAGACGATACGGGAGACGGGAGTGGAATGAAATAGGACAGCACTGGAATGGGACGGGAACGGGACGGGAACGGAACGGGAACGGGACGGGAACGGGACGGGAACGGGACGGGAACGGGACGGGAAGGGACGGGAACGGGAGGCGGGAAACGGGACGGGAACGGGAGGGAACGGACGGGAACGGGACGGGAAACGGGAACGGGACGGGAACGGGACGGGAACGGGACGGGAACGGGACGGGAACGGGACGGGAACGGGACGGGCGCAAAGCTTATCACTTTCGAACTGGGAAGTTTTCCCTTTGAGTTTGTGGTATCAAGTGGGCGGCCCTTGCATATTCTCAAATTCATTTGCCTTTGTCAAAATGAGACATCTTCTATCGGCTATAGCAGCACCGCAGTATTCACATTTGCACTCACGTGCATATTCCGTTACACTCAGTATCCGTGGCATTCCGTCATTTTTTTCTTCAAAGTGAACCGCGGTCGGTTCCTCTTTGTTGTGGTTCGCTACGGCATCCCACGCCAGACTCAGGGGCTGGCCGCCGCCGCCGCCGCCGCCGCCGCCGCTGCCTCGAGCGGCCCGATCAGGCCGATCCTGGCGATCGGAGACCGTCGGCGGCTCGATTCAGGTCCTCGGCTGATTGATGGGACCTTACACGGTCAGATACTAATTAGTGATCGCCGCTATCAGAGTGCGGAGGAGGACCGATCAGTCAGACGCTGTGACGGAGGTGGTTGCATGGCTGTGAGTGTAGAGTAGACGTGTTTCGAGTGGGACGGGTGTGCACAAGCGTCGTGTGCGGCGTGTTTCCCCGTCAAACTTAAAATTATAGCGACCCATTTACAGCTGATGGTCACCTTCCCTTCCATTACCATTCGTTTACCATCAGATGGTAAGTGAATTCGGGTGTCCGTTTGGACCCATGACAGTTTGGAGAGTATTACCGAGAGTATTGCTGCCACTGGTCACTCCTTTCCTTTCCTCTGAATTTTGCCTTGCTTGTACTAACCATGACTGACGTCAGATTCTGCTCAGCACTGAATTCCTCTCTACCCTCCCCATCGCAGGTACCCAGACGGCAGATGAAGGCGAGTGGAGGGGGTAGCCGCGTCACTGCGCCGGTCCACTCCCCAGGTCCCGTGTGCCGCCACCGCGCCGCCCCGCCCGGCCGGCCAACGACGGTCCAAGACGAGGCATAAATCATCTTTATAACATACCGGTATGTCGGCAATGGCCTCCTCAAAGGCCTCGCCGACGACGAGTGATGGGAGACAAGCAAAAGACAATAGCAAGTAATGAAGTATTCTAGAATGTGAGCCCGGCGCGGAGGTGCGCGTCTGTCTTCGTGAGACCAGGGCTCAAGTCTCCTGGCCCTCTCCCGTACCCCGGGGATTGAATTGCGACGGATTGGTATTGCGCGACAGAACGAGATCCCAAGCGGCTCACTGGGGCGGGTTTTCCAGGTGTTTCGCAGGCTTTATCATAAGCCACGGCGGTGTATAGCGTGCGTGGGTGCTGAAAACGGCTGGAACCCACTAATGGACCCCGAGTTTCCTGATGACGTATCACAATGAGGAACTCATGTTCCATCGGGCGAAGGCCGCACAAATCCAGACCTTGTTTGAAGAGGAAGTTCTTTGCGACACACGTGTATGCCGGCTACTGCAGAGCAGTACACGTTATTGTGTCGGCCGATTTTTCTCCGTCCAGGCCCGGTTTGGAAGCGGAACATTGCAGAAACCACCAGACTGCATTCTTTCCTCTTCAGCAATGCAGTCAAGTGTCAGAATGCGGCTACTGTGCTGCGCGGGTCGCCGCGCCCGCCGTCTGCCACCGTTCTGAGCCGCAACACCGAGCGTGGGCAGCTCGGGGCGTCTTCACAGCTGGGAATTCGGCCGGCCGGCCCGCCGCCCCACCCCGCCCGGCCGCCCCGCCCCACCCCGCCCGGCCGCCGGAGCGTCCGGAAGTGATGGCATGTCGCCACCGGTACCGGTTCAGTCAGAGCCGGCTCAATGGACGCGGCATTCCGCCGCCGCCGCCGATCAGCGGCCACCGGTGACCGGTGAGCGCTCCCTCGACTCGCCCCGCGACTCGCCCCGCGATTTGCATATGTCTTGTTCCGGGAGACGAGTATCGTGGCTATCGGCCTGGTGACGCCTGACAGATCTGGGAACGGACCGCCTCCGCCGGAACTTGTCACAGGCAGTCGCAGGCTGAGAGTGCGGGTAACCGGCGCGGCGGACAGGCGCGACCCAGCCGGCTCAGTCGCTGTCTTGCCCGCCCCCGCAGTGCGGGTTTGGGCCGTCCCTTGCTGTCTGTCCTCATGCAAGATGTCCCCGAGCATCGTGCTATACATGGCCGTGAGCTTTTGGTGGCTGACGGTCCCGGCGGCCCGCCCGCCCGACTGTAAAGTAAATACAGGCGGCGGCAGCGGCGGCGGCGGCGGCGGCGGCGGCGGACGACTGAAGCGGAGCTGCGAGCCGGCCGCCAGCACGTACCGTCGGCGCCCTTTAATCTTCGGACGGATCGATGATTCGGAGACCTGACGTGCATCCGAACAGGTGCCGGCCTTCAGAGCTGACTGACCGACCGCCGGCAGCGGTCGGCGCTGCGGCGGACGGCGAGTTAGGTTTGCGCTGAATGCCGGCCGGTTCGGCGTGGGAACCGTGTACTTAACGGCGACAGAAGCCCGGCTGCGTTAAGCACAGGTAAGATAAATGGTGGCTAATAAATAGAACACCGCAGCCTGTTACTGGGATGTCGTTTTATATTCTTTTGGTGGTGCTCGAGCACCCCGAATGTTTATCTGAGTAATGAGCATCCCCAATCATGACTGCACCCTGATAGTCGAATGACCCCAAATAAGTTTATTTTGGTGTGACTTGATGTCCTGTGCAGTTCAAGATAGGCCATAATTTCTGACTATTAAAGGGACACTGCACCTTCCAAAAAGTTCTCAAATGTACGCCGTTTGTGGTGCAAAATATAGTAATTGCTGCGAACACGATTATGCATTTGTTTCTCAAAAAACATTGCTCAATTTCATGAAAAATGCGTTTTAAAAATATTTGGCTGATTGACGTCCAATAATGAAGGAATTTTTGGGGAAAAAAACCTTACCACGCTGCCATAAGTATGAACTAGTGGTTTGGCTACATTGTATTGCCAAAGGTAAAACAAGTCGACTGTAATCAACATTTTAGTAAGAGAGAGATACGACATCGAGCAGAGTCCCCATTCTAATACATTGGGGACTGGGATGTTACAGATTTTGTCAAGCAAACTCGATTTCTCTGTGATTCGACGTCAGTGGGTTGTTTTAACTTTACCATGATAATTGCAATGCCAAGCGCCAAAAAGGCTATCTCAACTCACAAATCTAATGTTAAGGTGGGCCAGTGTCCCTTTAGGATTTATGTGGCAAAATTTTAAAGCAAAGGACATTTCGAACTATTGTTGTCATTTCATTATTACACCTCTCCAAACTCAACAATGTTTGCGTTGCCCCGCCCTCCCCGCTCCAACAACTTTTCAACTTCTAAACAACCCCCGCTTAACAACTTTTCACAAGAGCTACAACTGAGGACTGTTATTTAAAGAAAGAACATCGAGCACCTCCCCCCCCCCAATCATGTTCATAAAACATCATCTCTGCCTTCTTACCAGCGGTGCAGCAGATTAGAATTCCTGAACAAAAAGAAGAAAAAAAACTCAGGCAGCCAGGAGAGTGAAGAGTGATAAACAAAATAAGAAACGAAGCAGGTCGTATAGGCAAAGTAAGTGAAGCAGTGGGGATGTGACCAGCATCACACAGAAAGGGCAAGAGGTGGGACATTCGTTATGCTACAAGTTTACAAGAATACCTACCTTAAAAATGTACAGAGCGATAAGATTCCCGAGTCTTTAGGGAAATAATGTTCCAACAATGCATTTGTTAATTATATTTATCAACATCCAAATGTCCAAACAGGTAGGGGCTCCATCATGTCTTTGCAATAGGGGGATCAGGAAAAGCCAAGTGGTCGCCGTCAGCGAAAATTTGTTAAGGAAGGGGGAGGAGTAATGAGTAAGTACAACTGCACATTGATTTACAAACGTCGGTTAGGAGGAAAAATAGGATGCCCCACGGCTAACAAATGGGCGACGTGTCCCCCGTGGTGGAGCTCTCACAGGCAGACGGTGTTCATATGCAGGTACAAGGTCCCTTATTTAAATATGCAGCATTAATACAGTTCTTATGTGTATAAAAATTAGACGTGTGGTTCAAAGTTCATAACATCCCAGGACTCCATTGAACCACAATGGAGTGCTGGGCCAGCAAGGCCCCAGCAGAAATAATCAGAAATTATTATTACTTCCCAATGCTTTACAGAAAAGCCTCAGAGTCCATATGAACTGGTGAAATATAAAGCCCAGTTATTCAACAAGACCCAAACTACCAGTATTCTAATTCCCTCTAAATGACAGCTGTGTAGAAGGCTCTTATATCAGAGACGAAATCCGGCAAGATATCGTTCCTGTCGCATGTTACTGTATTACCGTTTAACCTTCGTCCGTCTATTTATTCCAAGCTTTAATTTACAACCCAATATTTTGTTCGCTTTTGAACATATTTGAAGCTGGCAGTACCGGCTACATTCTCTTGCCGCCAATTTACACACCAGCTCATGCTTCAACCCCGCAGAACCGGGGCACTGAATCGTTCTGAAGGACACTTTTGATGCTGCATTTTTGAAGGACACCTTTGATGCTGCATTTTTGAAGGACACTTTTGATGCTGCATTTTTGTAATTTTGTTTGTGATTTCAGATAGGTTGCAATCGAGTTGAAGACTAGCATTGGAATCCGACTGCAACTGAAAACCAGGCTTGTGACAGGAATTTGAACATGAACCTATAAACTAGTAATAATATTATGTGTAGCTCAGCGTGAATACTGCATTCTTTCCTTATCCGTTCCATCTGATTCATTAAGTGACGTCACTCATTTTGTGACGTCGTTGCTGGCATGATAGTGATAGCGATACCATTTCGTTTTATCGTCGTCTCGGACAGCTCCTCCCCCAGCAGAGGTTAGATACTGGAAACCTCTTTGAGGTTTTCCTAAGATTGTATTTAAGTTATGAATACAGGATAATTCAGTAAATGTGAATAAGTCATTCAGGACCTATTTCTGATATTTGTGTATATTCATTGTTCACGCACAAGGTCAAGTCGTTAGAGGGATCATAAGACTTTTTTCCACTTTATTGGAGGTGGCTATTCCCAGCCAACAATTGACTTGGGCACTGATCGGGCACAATGGTTTAATCCCATTGTGCCCATCAGTGGCCAAGTTAATTGTTGGCTGGGAATGCAGTTTGTACAGGGGCTAAAGTTATATTTTTGCATATTTTAGTCATAAAGCTTGATGAAAATGGCTTCTAAGTATAGCCAAATCACGTTCAAACTTCGTTTGCGTTCGCACGGCAAATAAGTGCTTGCAATTGGTCGGGAACAGCTGCCATGGTCAGAGCCGTAAAATAAAACACGTCAACCCGTGCCTTTTCTTCCGTATCTCCTGCAATGATTATGGGTCCCAAATAGCGAAAAAAGCAACATTTGGTTTATCACCAAGGGCGGATCCAGGGGGGGCAAAGGAGCCATGGCCCCCCCCCAAACCACCCAAAATCGGCGCAAATGTGACACATTTCCTGAGTTTGTCGTAAAACTAAGCACTTTACTAGAGGAAGTTTTGGTTTTTTAAATTAGTTATTGATACATTATCAAAGCGAAATCCGATGAGTTCAGAATTCATGCGATATATTTTTGGATTTGGCCCCCCCAAAACATGTCAAAATCCCACTTTTTCTTTGATCCGCCACGTGTTTTATTCACTGTCGCTTAAATTACTCATCATGCAAATAAGATATATGTTAATTCTTAATGACTCGGGCATCCACGTATTCATCGAAAATAATAGTTGACTCCAAACGCCCCGATCCGAAGGTTGAAGGGATGACCACCAGCCGACCATTCCAAGCGCTCAAAATAACAATTAAAGGTATGCAGACATAATTCCTTTGGCACCGTCATGGGAAATCAGTTGAAAGCTGATGACTTAGAAAACCATTTTATATTATAGGCGATAGAATTCGGCTGATTGACCGGTATGCATCGTCCTGCTTCAACATCCGGATCGATGTCCCTGGGTCTGTTTATAATTTAGTAGCCGTGTTGGGAAACATTTCGACGAATGCAGCTCACATGATCGGCAATTGCTACCAACTTTGTTTACACTGTGTTTACACCACGTGTTTACATTGTGCATTGCTTGTATTCAGAGCGCAATATATGCATCACTTTGCATTTATAGAGCGAAATGTTTTCATCTTTTGCATTTGCAGCTTCTATCTTGGAAACAGCTGGACTAGAATTGCTAGTGCTGATAAAATCTGAATGTAATTAATAACAAAAGCTTATAAAATACATTTATTAATTTACAAAATTCGTGAAAGTGGTTTAATATCGTTCGATGAATATTGTTGCATTGCTTCCATCCTCCAGAAAATTGATAGAAGACAATCGAGAAGGTCTTATGATCCCTTTAACACATGTGTCAATTTCACATGTTTCACGTGTATGTGAAACCAAATAAACCAATGTTTGGGATGCTTGATACTTCAGAGGGCGATATAATCTCAAAACTGCTACAATTTGAACATAGTATCTCTTCGGACAATTCTAGCATATATAGTTGTTCATCAACTTTTAGTACATCATTCTGGTCATAAAGTGAATAATGTCACCAATTTGCGAGGTATTGGAAATCGTACCAGAAGGGACACAAATTCACCCTAGCAGCTCACGTATTCGTCGGAGAGCACTGCAAATTGTCATCTAATCCCGGCTACCTTCGGTATGACATGCACACTGCAGGGGGGGGGGGTATTCCCCCTCAGGTTTTTCGGGAATAGCGGGAAAACGGCGGCGCGCAGCGCCGCCACATCTCGCACAGCTGTTCGGGAATCAATTACCCACAAAGTCTATACAAATACCTCGGGTCATCTCAGGTCGTGCCACCAGACCAAGTCATGTGACCCCACCTCCAAAACTTTTGTGGGCATACCACTGCCAGAGTGTTTGGCTGATGGGTTTCAAACCTACAGGATTGCATAAGGCATACAGGATTGCATACAGGATTGCATAACAGTAGACCTGGATTTGACACGAAAATCAAGGACACTGCAGTATGGGGCCGACATGTAATTCTAGCATCGAGAAANGGTCATCTGATTTCAGTGACCTCGGTTGACCTTTGGAAGCGCATGACCTCATTGGAACATATAATCATGCATAGATAACAGTAGATCTGGATTTGACACGAAATCAGGTCACTGTGCAGTAAGGGGCCGAAAATGTAATTCTAGAATCGAGAAATCGCGAAACATAGATGCCATCCCAGATCAATATTTCGGCAACCAGGTGTCTGATCAGCATGCGACAAACACATACGTGATAGAGAAATTAACGCAGCCTATGCAGTGTATAGTCTAGAATAGCGCGTTGAGTGCAAAATTAATCGCTACATAAACGCAAATTTGTGGCTTTATTTCGTCTTTCACGTTTAATGTTACTGCTCCGAACCTATCGTACGCAAATAGATTAAAGAAACGTAATTTTGAAGAGAAGTGTACCGTTTTTATACTCCATGTGAAATCTAGGGTTTCATGTTAATATTTCAGTGCTAAAATACATCTATGATATAAACACTGGCTATCTTAGAAGACTTTTATGATTGCACCGCTATAACGTCAACATCGGAGAGTGTTAGACGCTAAAAAATTATATAGCTGAAAAGCGCCATAAATTCTGACCAATACCTATCAAAAAAATTATTCGTATTTATAAATATCAAAGTTAAAGTAACAGCTTTATCAAAACGCTGTAACACCAATTTTGGTCTGCATAATTTACGTCGGCAAAACTTTCATTAGCATTACAGCAATGCATTTTCGGCCCCATACTGCAGGTGCCTGATTTTCTGTCAAATCCCAGTCTACTTTATCTATGAATCATGTTATATGGATCACATAATTGAAATCAGCGTCACAAACTGCACTATAAACGGATAGAAGACGTAAAAAGATATATGTGTTCATCGGAGGTCAGTGACCTCCGTTGACCTTTGAGAAGGTCAATCGAGATCGCAATCTCTGCAGAAACCACAACCGTCACCCAGAAACACCTTTGCATATGCTCCTGAACAACAAACACTCGGGCATTGCACATGTTTCAAGGATCGGTACTACGGGACGCCAGTTTCGCCAAACACGACCTTGAGAAACAGGTCATTGGTCATTGGTCATGCGGGTTAGAAGTCCGAAATTTTTAGAGTATGTGTCGAATTGATGCAAAGTAGGGCACTGAAAGGTTCATGGCGATCGGTTAATATTTACGCGAGTTATTCTGGAAAAACCGAGGGGTGGCATCCCCCCTCCCCCTCTACACTGGCTAGAGTTAAACTTAGGGGCTCCAGTTGTGAATTTGATCGTATCCAACAATCGATCTAATAGCTTATACTGTAATACAAATATTTTTGGTATTCTTAAACAGAATACACACACCCTTTAAACCATTGATAATATGTATTAGCAACTTATGCTTACTAGCAGTGCCTTTCTTTTCAGGACAGCAACAAGAGTGCACTGAAGTGACTGTTGGTATTGAATGATGTCAGTTGTGCCATGGTGTACCAGGTGGGTCTGAACCGATATTCTTTGTGGTAACCCTGCAAGTCACTGCTAGGTGCTCTGCTGCTGTTGCCGCACCATTCTTACACTAAATCAAACATGTCAATAACTGTTCAGCATTATATTGGATTGCATTATGCTTTCCGTTGTGTAATTCAGTAAAATCCTGATTCGAATGTTTTTTAATTGCATTGTCCATTTCATACTACGTCGGTGTTTACCTACCGAACTCATATTGATGTCATTCACGCGTAGAGTATAACATATTCTTCTCATTGTTGCAAAAAATGCAATGTGTCACCTAACTAACAGTGTTATTATGTGCTTCACAGTGATGAATGGAACAGGTTAAGCACTCTGGTGTGCAGCATTCCAGACGAGCCGAACAATGCTCCTAAACTGGAGCTGACCATCAGTATGCTCCACTGCTTAATGTCGAGGTGAGCAGGGGTATCACAGCTATTTGATCACTTTATTCGTTATCCCTGTGTAGCATACCTTCATGGCTGTTTTAGAACTTGAGGTAAGCCGTCACAAACGAGTGCTTTGACATGGGTACCATATAACCACGACCCCTGGGGCACGCTAGCTATCCGTCCGGATTCTGACCGTGCTGTTTGCAGGTTGCCCTCTCCTCCGATTGGCGCTCAGATGACGTCAGAGCTTCTGCAGGCCTTCCTGGCCACTGCCAACGACTCGGACCCGTGCAAATCGCGGCAGAATCGGCCACACATGGCGTTCTCAATCATTAGGTAGGTGCTGGGAAGATCAGTGGACAGGTTTGCTGCACATTCAATGCCAACTGTCCTTTAAAGGGACACTGCCACCTTCCCAAAAGTTCTCAAGACTCAAATGTACGCCGCTTGTGGTGCTTAATATGAAGTAATTGCTGCCGAACACGATTATGACATTTATTCTCAACAAACTGCTCAATTTTCATAAAAAATACGTTTAATATTTGGCTGATGATCATATCAAATATTTGGAATAAGAAAACCTTCACGCTCCATAAATTATGCTATGTATGCTATTATTGCAAAATTAACAAGTCGCAGCAACAACTATTAGTAAAGAGAGATGACGACAGGATCAGGTCCCCTCAAAACATTGTGACTGGGAATTTACAGATGTCAAAACCAAACATAAATTTCTCTGTGATCACCTCAGTGTTGTTTTAACTTATACCATATATAATTTAAATGCCAAGCACGCAAAATGGCTATCTCAACTCAAATCTAATTTCGCCGTTGACGCCACCGCCCTGCCGTCTCTCTTTGTCGGCAGGTTCGTCAACTACGTGAGTCACGCGTTCCAAGACCCGGCCGGCTTCGGCGTGCAGCCGCTGCACAAGATGGCGGCGGCGCAGAACGTGCCCGACTGGCTAGTGACGCTGCGTCACGACGCGTCGCACGGAGCGCTGCCGGCCGCTCACATGCTGCGCGCCGCCATGCTGGCCGCCCTCCAGTGGACCATTGTAAGGGAACGCCCCCCCCCCCTGTACCTGCTGCGCGCCGCCATGCTGGCCGCCCTCCAGTGGACCATTAGGGACCCCCCCCCCATGACCTGCCCTGCGCTCCGCCATCTGCCCCCTCCAGTGGACCATTTAAGGAACACAAACCCCCCCCCCTCCTACCTGCTCCGCGCGCCATTGCTGGCGCCCTCCAGTGGACCATTGTTAAGGGCCCCCCCCCCGTCCTGCTGCGCTCCCCATGCGGGCCGCCCTCCAGTTACCATTAAAAAGAACACCCCCCCCCCTCCTGCTACCTGCTGCGCGCCCCATGCTCGCGCCCTCCAGTACCATTGTAATGAACCCCCCCCCCTCACCTGCTGCGCTCCGCCATGCTGCCGCCCTCAGTGACCCATTGTAAGGGAACACCTCCCCCTACCTGCTGCCGCCGCCATCGGGGGGGGGGGGCGGCGGGGGGGTGGGGGGGGGGGGGATGTCCGCCCTCCAGTGGACCATTGTAAGGGAACATTCCCCCCTGCACCTGCTGCGCGCCGCCATGCTGGCCGCCATCCAGTAGATATTCTTTGGTTATTTGTCTTACATATTTGTAATTTGATTATATCTTCGCACACTCATAATGCCCTGACCACTTCATTGCTCCGGATATTCGAAATGTTAGCCTTTTGTGTTGATTATTGTATTTACCTCAGAAGTTTTGTCGCATTTTAACCGGTAACGCACTTCACCGATTCCCTCCCGTTGCTCTAACACTTACATCTCTGACACAACACAGTGTCAGGAACCCGACTGTCTCAGTGATACAGATCAGCTAACGTGAATCATCTACCAGAAGTTGCTCCTCCATCGTTTTGCAGACGGCGTACTGGCAGCAGCAGGAGACTGCCGGCGAGACAGATCCCATGGAGACGAACGCCGTGTCGCTGCAGCAGCTGGAGACCATGCTGAACGGACCGCGCGGCCGCCACCTCAACAAGACTCTGCTCGCCGCCTGCCTGTCTTCGGAGACGCTGCGGGAGCCGGCGCTGAGGGCTGTGGCCGACACCATGGTCACCTCCTACGCCCAGCTCAAAGGTGAGGCAGACAGATGTCACATAACTTGAAGCCATGTGGTTTTGTTATGGCGAAGCTTGGCTGGTGCAACAGATAGGCCATAAGACTGAATATTGTTTTCCGGGATATTCATGAGATAAAGTAGGAGGAAGCCTGAGCTGCTAAAGCAGACTGCTTTGAAATTGGAAACGAGCAGAATTTGGTTTCGATGAGCATGATTTGTCTGTGTTTTTAGTACGTTGAGATAGACAACGAATTTGTTAAAAACTTACCGTCAATATAATTTGGATAATTGAAGTCAAATCGTGAGCTTGCACCACAATAACGTTTTTGTTTCTGTTGAAAATGTATGCGGCTGTGTGTTGGACTAATGCGTTGTATGCCTTTCATGGTTGTTTGTGTTGCGTTGTATACCAGTTTTAACGGCGTGTGATGTGTTGTATACCGGTGTTGATGGCGTGTGGTGTTGCGTTGTATGCCAGTTTTAACGGCGTGTGATGTTGTGTTGTATACCGGTGTTGATGGCGTGTGGTGTTGCGTTGTATGCCAGTTTTGACGGCGTGTGATGCTTCCGTCAGGCGGTGGCCGGCAGACGTCTATGCTCCAGTCCTGGGTGTCGACCGTCTCGGCCGTCTGCCGCTGTGACCTGCTGACCGAGCTGCTGGAGAGCCTGCTGACCTCCTGCCCGACGTCAGCGGAGCGGCATCAGCAGCACTCAGCCGCTGCGCTCTGGGTGGAGCAGCTGACCCTGGCGGCACAGCGGCATCACTCCGACCAGCTGCAGGTCAGACTGGCGCATTTCACCGCTCTCTTACTTGGTTTCCTTGCTGTCTACCCTGTTCTGCCCTGTTCTGCCCTGATCGGACCTGATCGGCCCTGATCGGACCTGATCGGACTTGGTCGGACTTGGTCGGACTTGATCGGACCTGATCGGACCTGATCGGACCTGATCGGACCTGATCGGACCTGATCAGCCCTGATCGGCCCTGTTCTGCCCTGATCGGACTTGATCGGCCCTGATCGGCCCTGTTCTGCCCTGTTCTGCCCTGATCGGACCTGATCGGACCTGATCGGACCTGATCGGACCTGATCGGACCTGATCGGCCCTGTTCTGACCTGATCGGCCCTGATCGGACCTGATCGGATCTGATCGGACCTGATCGGACCTGATCGGACCTGACCTGACCATTGTACCGTCTCTGCCCTCAGCCGGAGTCGGGCACTTGCCGTTCGTCTGAGGCCGTCACGAGCCGGCAGCTGGCGGAGGCGGTCAGTCAGGCCGGCCCCGTCCGCTGGAACCAGCTGGTGGAGACGGCGCTGCGCCACAAAAACGCCGCCACCGGCCGAATTCTGCCGCTGTGAGTACCGCGCCGGTGCTGTTAGTGGTCAGAGGTGGACTTAGTCCGATCGGGTCACAGTGATCCGGTCCGTTCTGTTCCGCCTGAATATCGTACTGAAGGTGCTCTGCGCTGCTAAATACCGAGCACCGGCGCGCGTGGCTCCGTTACTGTCCTGTCGTGTGTGAACGATGAGATGTCGTGGTCTCGGCTCTATCGGCCGGCTCTATATGTCGTGCTGGGCAGTGTCTGTCTCTCTGCCTGTCTATCTGACCTGACTTGACCGGCCGCCCGTTCGCCGCAGCCTGATGGACGGCTTGTCGCCGCCGCTGCCGGAGCGGCGTCGTCAGATGCTGCTGCAGCTGGTCAGGATAGCCTCTGGCGCTGAGCAGCCCGCCCGGCCGCCGGTCAGGGTCGGTCCCGAGGAGCTCCGTCGGCTCGGAATCAGGCTGCCGACCGCCGCCGAGCCGGCCAACGGCCCGACGCCAGCGCCACCTGTCGGAGCGACGGTGGCGCCGCCTACAGACGATTGCGGCCCGTCGTGGCGTCGGTGTGCGGACGGTGAGTCGGTGGGCTGGTGGGCCCAGGGCTGCGGAGTCGACAGAATTTTAGCAACTCCGACTCCGCCGTGGAAAGTCAACTCCGACTCCGACTCCACCTCCGAATGCGGTCTATATCCGTTTTCCAACCGCTTGCTAGACAACAATGTCCGTTATCCCTTCTATTTCATCATTTGGTCTTCATTCTAAAAAGGAATGTTTCACCTTTGTATTGTTTTTTAACTGAGATAGCCATCAGCTTTGGCCGTTATTGAAAAGTTTCAATTACTTAAACTATTCTTCATCAAATTTTTCGTTTAAAGCAATTCAATTTATAATTTGTAAAATGCAGTGGTGTGCAACTTACGTTACTCCGTTACTAAGTTAATAACATAACTATTTTTCAGTAACGGAGTAATGATCTCGTTACCTTTCAAAACAGGCAACGTACCAAGTAACTTCCTTTACATTATTATCAAGTTCGTTACTCCGTTACTTGCTTTATTTTGTGTTGAGATAATGGATCAGTGTGATAAGGACTGGTACCAATAGCTGGAAAAAAATAGAAGTAGCATATGAAATCGATCTCTTACCAAACGAATCTCATCTTAGGTCGTCTGAGGCTAGTGACCTCGGTTGACCTGTGTAGGAACATGTATGTATGACTATGTATTTTGTATGTATTCCAAGACGGTCTCCATGAGATGGCTTTTCAGACCGCGAGAGCCATGAAAAAGATACACATCAGAACAACGAGTGATACGCACGCTCGCAAAAATAAAGCATAAACAAAACAAAACATGAGCATATAAGGCACCTGCATGAACAACAATAAACACATATGCGTCAATAATTACTAATCTGGGTCTGGCCTACCCTTTCTTCGCCTTGAATCGCTGTGGCCGCGCTTCCAGTTTCCTTTACGTGGTCATGAGCTTGGTTCCACAAAGCCATGGCGCGGAAACTTTAAAAGCGTTTCGCGAGCTCTGTGCGTACGCGTGGTAGCTGCAGGAGGATGGTGGAGGCATTTATTTATTTGTTTATTTATTTATTTATTTAGAACATATGAGCAACAGGAGCATGCTCCCAATAAAAGCTCAAGTCAACAGATAATATCATCCAGAGCTCACATACTAAAACGCATACCTACATACATTCATTAAAATACACAGGTTTACACAATGCGGAACTATTGTTGCAAAAAAGCTAAAGGACGATAAAATATACACACATAACAGTTTCCAGATAAATATTAAAGTGTTAAGAAACGATGGTCTTGATATGTTAATAACTTGTGACCTAAACTGACCAGGCGTGCCAGCTAAAAGGATTCAGAGTACAACAGGAAGACATGCAGGGCGTTACAAACTTTGGGCACACGACAAAACATGCCTCGTCTAACGGTCTCCTTCATGCCGGGTGGACATACGGGAGCGTGCCGGCCATCGCACGTGTCATTCTCGCCGGCACATGCAGCGGAAAGCTCCCGAGCAAAAAGGCAGAGTCAATAGCACGGATGTCGCGGCCGAACACTTCGCTGCGATGAATAATGCAATCTCGCAGACGACGGGGCGCATATGGATGTTTTAATAATCGATGTATGAAGGCAACGAATCGTTCACTTAGAAAGTCGTCTACGCTTTGGCCATTGCAACATTTTCAGAAGTGGCGAGAGACCGCGAGACTTGCTCCGACTGGCGAGTGCAAAATACGATGCGGCCACAGTGATTAATTATCTTCTGAATACGTCGCCTCTGCGTAATATCACATGCACCCCAGATAGTTAAACAGTACAAAATACGTGGGAAGATAAGGGCTTCATTTTGTATTCACAAATTTATTTACTTCAGTCGAGAGTCCATAACAAAATGATTCCAGGGGAACATATTATTATGTAAAATGGATACCAAGTTTGAAATCAGCGCCACAAAATGCCTTAGCAACTACCAAAGGCCAACAAAGTTATCTCAGGTCATCGGAGGTCAGCGACTTCTGTTAACCCCTGAAATGGTCAACTGAGGTCATGATCTCAGATAAAACCTTAAATGTCACCTGTGAACACCTATTCAGATGTTCCTTAACAACAAACACTCGGAAAGTGCACACGTTACGAGCACCGATACAACGGGGTGCCATTTGCGTCGGACACGACCTTGAGAAACATGATAGTTTTCAGAGTACGTGGCAAATTGTTATAAAGTATGGTACTGAACGTGTCATCGCAATCAGTTGATAAATACACGAGTTATTCCCGAGAAAGAAAAAAGCGAGGGCGGGGTGGCAAGTGGCATCCATCCCTGTGCTGGCGATGGTTACACTAAATAAGCGGAGTAACGGACTAAAGTAACCTCTGCTGCATTTGTCGCAAAGTAACGGAGCAACAAGACGTAACGGAACTTCTTTTATGAGTAACGTAGTAACGAGTAACGGAACTACATTTTTTTAGTAACGATGCCTACCTACCACTGGAAAAATGTACTGTGCCGCCGCCGATTGGCTGACAGTGACTTTTGGATTGTTGGTCCTGGGAGAAAAACTATCTGTATTTTTCGAACCTTGGAGCTGGATTATCTGCTGCCAGTACGATTACAAAATACTTGTTTGTATTCAATTCGCCAGTCTAACAAAAATTTTGCCTGTCTCTATAGGTCTCTATAGCTCAATGATGACGTCATTGTCTCCCCAAAACTAATGTATAAAGTTTAGTGACTTTTCGAGAAACAAATATCACCATCGTTTTCAGCAGTACTTACTTCATATTTTAACTACCACGGGCGTATATTTGACAACTTTCAAAAAGATGAAAACATTCCCTTTAACAGTATGGAGATGGGCGCAAATTGACCTTAGATGTTGTCGCGCCCAAAAACCCCAATAAACAAACAGTATGGAGAACATTGCTACGCCGCTCGAGCACAGGCGTGACGTGTCATCCGCGCGTCAAACCCAGTCGCGCTCCCCTGCTGGCGGCAAAACCCGCGAAACGGGCACCGAGCGGCGAACACAGCCAGCCGCCGCCGGCCCAGCTCGCAGCAGCTGGGTTTCAGCCCCAGCTCGTACCAGCTCGTATTCGCTGGAGCCGCTGCTGCTCCCGGATCCTGCGCTGTCTTACAACTGTCCAGTGACTGTGCCGCTCTCCGGCAACCAAGTCCATCAGTCGGGGGTGTGGTTTCCAAAAATCATTGGGGTTGCTCAAAAACGAATGTAAACGTGCTATGTTCCTAAACAACTGAAATCTGCCAAAAATTAGCATCTTTTCTGTTAAAAACAAACATTTTTTTTTAAAGAAACTCAAGTATGTTTTTAACATAGCTAAATGCGCTCGCGATCTATAACCGTGTCGTGGTTGTGGTCGTGCCACAGCCACTGGCTACAGTGTTTGGCTCAGCACTGCAAAACTCACAGGACGTAACCATGCCATAGACCCTGCTATCTCGGTTATATCGGTGACCTAAGGTCTCTCGTCAGTCATCAGTCAGTTGTGTGACCTTAAAGGGATTGTGCCTACTCTTTTGAAATGTCAAATATATTTTTATTACGGTAAGAAGCTATGCTCTGATTATTGGTACGATAAATTCACGTCTGGAACCCCTTTAGTTGAATTATTTACTTATATTCTGTTTTGCGCATTTGTTTTGCTTTAACAACTCAAAAAACGATCTTCACTATAAACCAGAGTAGCGAAGATGTTACATATAATTGGCGCACTGGCCAGAGCTAACAATATAACGCTAGCTTGTAATTTAAGAGCAATGCTTCTTAGTGCGAAAGCTAAACTTCGGCGACCTTTTGATAATTAATCTACTGCCAGTATGTGATTTGGCGACTTTGGAATATCTCAGCAACTAAAGTGATTCTGGGGAAATGATATATACATGGCTAAATTAAGAAAAAATATGTTCTACAGACTAGTGTCAACAACTCCACATGACCAATGTGAGTAGGCACACTCCCTTTAATATAAGTCAACGAGAAAATATACAAATGTTTCGTATCAAAGGATACGCATTAGATCAGAATACTTATTTTAAGATTATGCTGTTATAGCTCATTCTTAATGACCCAAGTATACTAACCTATTGCTCAGTGACACCCCCCTCCCCCCAAGATCAAGTGAGGTCATCTTAAGTGACCAGCAGTCAGCATTTCGTTGTCAATAACTTTTGACAGCATAAAATGAAAATAAGAACGCGATATGGACATCACTGTGTATTTGTAATATGTATGTCTCGTCGAGACGCGTCCAACGTTGCACAAGACATATCTGGTTTCCACATGACCGTAAATTGTCTTGACCCGAGGTAATTTTTTTGATTTTGACTTAGGTAACATGGTCACCATGGTATGATTCGAATCTCCTTGACGAAACGATCACGCTGACGTTAAAATGGTTGCCGTGTGACCATAAGGGTCGGTGTGCCCAAAATCCCAATCATCAGATGACGTTAAAGGGAGTGTGCCTACTCACATCGGTCATGTGGAGTCTATAGAATATATTTTTTGAATTTATCCATACGCTTCATTTCTCCAGATTCACTCTAGTTGCTGCGATATTTCAAATTCGCCAAGATCATGTTGGCAACACAAAATTATCGATCTTCGCCGGAGAGCTTTCGCTACTAGAAGCATTGCCCTTATTCAGACGGAGTGAGTGAGGCCGCGAAGCGGCCTCACTAACGTAGTCTTACAGATGGGCCCAAATCAGACTTCATCGTGCTTGCTTGCTTGCTTGCTGCTGCTTGCTGCTTGGCTTGCTTTGCTTGCTTGCTGCTTGCTTGCTGCTTGCTGCTTGCTTGCTGGCTTGCTTGCTTGCTTGCTGCTTGCTTGCTTGCTTGCTTGCTTGCTTGTTTGCGTGCTTGCTGCTTGTTGCTTGCTTGCTTGCTGCTTGCTTGCTTGGCTTGTTGCTGCGTGGTTTCAGGAAGAACTACGTTTCACTGCACTGATATGCAAAAGTATACACTTGATAATTTTATCATAAAAACACATGTATAGGCTACGTTGAAAATATTACACACAGAAAAACTGTAACATCATCCCATAAATAAACACAAAATCAATACCAGGCGAAGATAAGCACGTGGCTTTGACTTCGGATTCACCTTCACAGGTGAGAATCAGAAATAAAACAAACTAAATGCCACAGAAAGGTGCAGGTAAGGTTGTTTACTATTGCAACAACAACAATGCTTTTGCCTGATCAGTTGCCGGACGAAAATGAAATAACTCGCTCCGTCTGCTTCATGCCATGCATGCTTTACTAGTACGTATTACAACGCTAGCATATATCGTTAACGCTGGCCAATAGAAAACAGCTCGTGCATGCTGATAGCAGTTGCCGAACAGAGCCCCGATAACTATTTGCATTGCTGGTATGGGGTTGTTTATTGTCTTTGGTGCGCTATTCTAGATAACATCTTCTTAACTCTGATTATGGTGGCGATCGTTTATGGATTTTTAAACAAAACAATATTCAAAACAGAATGCAAGTAAAAATTCAATTAAAGGGGCTCCAGACGTGCATTTTATCGTATCAAATAATCAAACCAATAGCTTCTTACCGCAAGCAAAAATATATTTGACATTCCAAAACAGAAGGCACACTTCCTTTAATGTTAATGCCCTATCGTCATCAGGCGTAAATCTACCGCTGGATGAGTAAACTAAATGTTTCATTTTCCCCACTCATTTTCTTTCGATAGCGGATGTAAAATGAATGTCCCTAGGCCGACGCCTATTCTAACGACCAACGTAATAGCCAATTGCCCAAAAAGTCGACTCCGACTCCGTGCCGGAGTCGGAGTCGGTAAGATTTTGGCGACTCCGACTCCGTTTCTCGACTCCCGACTCCGACTCGGACTCCGCAGGCCTGGGTGGGCCGGCTGGGAAGACCATATGGTCTCACGGCGGACGATAGGAGCAGCGTGCGGTGTGGAAATTCCGGATGATAGCACTTCTGGAACTTGTGTAACGCAGACTATGACTGGCGGGCTGGCCTGTGTTTTCAGTGGGCCCGGCCGCGGCGGATATTTGTCGTGTCAGGAAAAAGGCTGGTGGTCGCCATGTGGATGTAGTGTCAACAGCCTGCACCAGAACTGACGAAAATACCGTCAGTATGCCTTTCATGGTTGTTTGTACCGGAAACGTACCGGAAAGGCGGAGGCAGCTTTTAGCCGACTCGATTGCGGATGTTTTGTTTATTTCTTAAGTAAAATTACAAACTTTTTAGTCATTGTTATATTTTGAGTCGGTGGTCTTCACTAAACATCTTTATTTTTGTATTGTGCTTAACCTCTTCAATCGGGATGCTCAGTCACACAACTCAGCGTTAAAATGAAGTGGCCAGAGTCGTTGTTATGCTGAATAACTGAACAGTGAACACGTTCCGTCCGTTATGTGACGTCATCATGGTCGCAGTCGCTGCCACCGACCACAGGTCATTCTAGGGCAAGGGCACACAATGACAAGGGCACGCAATGAGCACCGAGACGACGCGAGCCCACGTTGGGCCAAGGGACATTTTTTCGGACACTTCCAAACGAGCTTCATTCTTATTGGTCGGATCATGTGGATTTTTTATGTATTGGGCTATTTATGAGTAAGCAATGCCCTTTCAAGCAATTCAGAAACGTAGACTGTGGACAATGTGATTCATTTAGACTTCATCGAATGGACTGATTTTGAATCAGTTTTAACCCCTTGCCCTACGCGGTGGAGGGGGAGGGGGGGCTCGGGCCGCCTCGAGGTTATTCTTGAATAGCTTTGTTAGATGCGCATCTTTCTGAAATTTTCGGTAGCTGAGTTCACAACAATTATACATATTTTCCAAATTTTTATTGAAATTGGTGAAGTAGTTTCGGAAATAATGACGTTTTGATGACGTCATGTTCGTAAAAAACGATGTTTGAAAAATCATAGAAAATACAGTTTTGCAGCAAATTGCAAACCGACAACATTATAGACGTAAAATTACATTTTCTTTAATATGGCAATTTTGACATTTCATTTTTTACCCCCAATTATTAATATTTAAAAAAATCCCCTCAAAATCAAAATTTTCGAAGATAATATAAAAATGGGATACATTTGAGATAACTGATACCAACAATGCCCAAACAAAATTTCAAAGCAGTATCTCTATTTTTGACTGAGTGATGGCTTCCTAAGTGTAAGAAACTTATGACGTCATTTTTTTATTTACTTTTTGGGACTTTTGTTGACCAGATACGAACAGATAAATTCCTTTTCTGTGTTCAGGAGCCAAAACTGATAGAGGAACATTCCTTTTTATTTGCATGTATCATTTTCTAATTTTGATGTTTTCGAATCGCTATTTTAAATGTGATCGAGTCGAGGTTGCTCATGCTAATCGCCCATAGCAATAATCATCTATGGTGAAGATTTCCGTGGCCTAGGAGGTCATTAACTAACCCAGACCTAAACATCGATGTATGGTCAGATGGCTTATTCAAAGACCAACAACTTGGCGCTAACCAAATCATTTTATTTTCATAACTTTAATAATTACACGGCCTAAAGCAAAATTCGTTATTTTTACTTTTCGATTTTATATCTTTTTCACCTTGACCTGGAAGGTCACCTGTTACCTGAAACCAAAAAATGAATAGGACCATCAGATTCCTCTATGAAGGGCAACCAAGATGTGATGCATTGATTTAAATTTTAATTAATGATTTCAAATTCATGACTTCACCGACAAAATTAATGATTCAAATCATGATTCAATCACTCAACATTGGCACTGACGTGAATGATTCACAGTGATTCACAGTCTTACCTGAGTCATCATGATGATTCACATGGAATGATCAATACAAAAATCATAGCAATGGATAAGTGCAAAATAAACAGTGCATATATATCGGAGTGAGGGGTTACAGACGAGTACTTGAAAGTATCCTTGACATGTGTTCACTTCAGTTCGATTCCCTATTATTAACATCGCTATCGTTTGTATAGTTTCTGCTGGTCCCCAAAAAAGAATGATTTCTGTGCTATGGAATGAGTTCAATCACGTTTTTTTGAATTAATGATTCAACAATGATTCATTGGAAGTCATTCATGAGGATGTGAATCGATTGCCTGAATAGATTCACGTAAAATAAGAAAATGTTCAATCAGATCAATCACAAGTTTGCAGCAACACGCTGTTTTGTTTTTCCGCGTTTGCTCTATGTTGCTGTTCGAAGTTAAGCATCCTGTCAGGCCCCACCCGCTAGGGCGCAGGTGAAAAACGTTCATGTAGGGTGAGGGTTAATACATTATTGATTAACAGTAACTCAAAACAATTAATACACGTTTTTGGACTCGCATTTGACCATTCAGCATAACTGTTTGAACGGCAATTTCAACAATCATCATTTGACAAAACATAATTTGACCATTCAGCATAACTGTTTGAAACGGCAATTTCAACAATCATCATTTCGACAAAACAGATTGGCTGCTGGCGCCCGGAATTTAACAGAATGAGCAAAACTATTTGAACACTAGTCACTAGATTACTCATTCTGCAAAACTATTTGATAATTTAACATGATTTCGACTATGGTCGAAGAATTTCGTCACTTCGCTTTTATACGAGTTTTTTTTGTGCGTTGGCGGAAATAGATGGGCGATCACAATTTCTGCTCGTCGGTCTGCATAATTTTCACTGCGATGTATTTCACCCAATGCTGATCTGTTTTGCAGATTATTGAAAGTTTTGCTCAATGACGAGTTGTAATGGAATGCCGACTACTATGGATTTCAGACCGCGTGACACCCCGTTTTTTGGCGATAATTTGTTAAGGAATGGCTGAATCCGAATCAAATTTTCGCACAGTCTATTTCAGCCCAGGCGCATTTCTTCCGTATAGTCTGACACAAATCAAAACTTATGGTACGCTCCATTGACTAGAACGTTAAGATTGCTCGGATAAACCAGATTCCTAGTGACCCCACAGTAGAGACTACCGTGTACGATAGGATGTGGTTGTTAGAATTCAACAGCACGTGACTACGACGATGATGTACAGGGGAAAAAGGTAGACAGCTCGTGCTTTGGGTACAACTACGTCACGATAAGCTCGTGCTGTTGGTGTTTTTTTTTTGTTCTTTTTTCCCCCGTTTGGAATGGGCTACCGAGCAGATCGTAACGTACGAGTCAATGGCACAGTACCATAAGTTTTGATTTTTTGTTAACAGATACGATGAGACAGAAATAAAAAATTCAGCGCGTCTGGCTGAAAATAGACAGTGCGAACATTTATTGCGGATTCAGGCCGATTTCATTAACAAGTTATCGCAAAAAACGCGGTCTCACGGGTCTGACAATCCATATAATAGTTATGGCGAATATGTAATATTTATGGTGAACGGCAAAGAAGTGGGTGCCCTCGTATGCGAGTTGTTTTAAATGTTTGCCATTGGCAAATGCGATGCAAAAAGGTGTAGTAGCTTTACAGTACATGTTGGTGTTCCCGCCAAAATCAGTTTCTTTTTCTTGGAGGCATTCCCAGTTATGGCATTACATGCGGAGAGAGAGATAAAATTCGACAGTGGAATGACGCTCCAAACAGCAGTCTATGCCTTATTAACATTAGATCTCTCCAAACGAGGTGACTCGGATGCAAACACCACTCAAGCGGTCTTATTTATACGATACACGTTTATCGGATTTTCGTGTAAAAAATGTAAAAACTGGATCCATACACAATGCCATTAATGTCCTCAATAGATGAGAAATTATTAGCAATTTTTAGACTCCTGTTACTTTGCAATGAGCTTCATGTTTGCAAATAGCACAAATTAATGAAAACAACCGCATGACAAAATTATTGGACTGAATTATTGGAGTATGTGGAATTATTTGCAATTTTTATCCTGTTATTTTGCAATGAGCTTCATGTTCGTAAATAGCACAAATTAATGCAAACAACCACAGCAATAAAATAAAACTGATTCAACATAGGTTAATTACGTAACAAACATTACAATGCCATCGAATTTCGGACTGCCGGACATGCAGAATCGGAAGATTATGTGCTCAGTTTCGCCTAATGACCATATCAGATATATACGGAGAGGTTTGGCTCGATGCTGCTGGCAACATACAAACAGCAATAGATTCAGTTTCAGGGGCATAGTTTCCTATTCAGTTGAAGAGGGGGCTACAGCCCCCCACCCTCAACTTGCCTGCAGCCCTCCTATGTGAACGAGAAAAAGGGTCAAATCCGGGAAGAAATCTGTATTTTGTGGATTTTGATGGTACTTAAACGATTTTTTCCCGAGCTCACCCCCCACACACAACTTCTCTGGAGAAGCTACGCCCCTGTTCAGTTTAATTTCAACTAAATCTCTGTGTCTCAAATTGATTATTTGTTATGTGAGCTTTGCGTCAGAGCCCCGAGCTTGTAGGTACGTCCACTTGTAAATTAATCTGGCCCATTACGCCTCAGTTAACTTTCCGTCACTCGGTTAAATGGAAGCGTCGGTCTCAGAGCTGCTGGATAAAAAGGCGACTCAGAAATGCGACGTGATAAATCAACGGATGATTTTCAGAAATGAAATTTCCAGAACTTCGCCAGACTGTGTAATTAGCGGGCTGCTTTGTGCTACCAACGCGCGCTCACTTCACCTTCCCCGACACTTATTAAAAAACATTGGAACGAGTCGTCAGCGCAACTTTGAAGTATAATTTAAACAGATTTCTGAGATGAAGCGCACTAGTGCCTGATGCTATGCATAGCTTCTTCAAAGATGTCAATTAACGGTTTTAAGTTCTCAGTTTTGGACCAAATGTTCTATGCTCAAACTGTGATGTTGAGCCGACGTTTGTGCTCGAGTTGTACAACTCGGACTCGCTAGCCAGAGTAATTGCTTTCAGCCCATTCATATAGCTGGTGCAGCGTAGTGTTGTCCCCTTCCGCCACTCCCCTACGAATATTGCCCTCAGGAAGCTGCAGATTGCTCATGCACAGGATCTATATCGCATTTTCCGTCTTGGATAAGTGATTATCATTGGCCAAAAATACACATTACGACAGCGGTGTGAGCTAGCTGGATAACATTCCCATTAGCACAGCCCGCAGGCATCAATGCCAAAAGTAGATGGCGGACGGTATCCATTGCCTCAATGAGGTTATTCGATGTATGTAAGGCCTGGTGTCTGTTGTTCCGTCGTCTGAGTGGACATCCGTCCATCTTGAAAGCTGTACACTTATCCCGTCGGCTGCTTTGTCACCACACCAGCCCGAGATAGCCGCCCTAAAAAAACTAGAGCTTGTTAAAGGAAATAGTTCACCTTGGATTGTTTTTTCAAACACGATTTGATTATATTTTGAAATACAACTTCTTTTCATATTGTCAAAAATAAGCCATAACATCGCGCCGATTCAAAATAAGAAAGGACGTTTAAATTTATTAATTTTATCAAAACTATACGCGCACTCTTTAGTTCAGCTGGTCTTTACGTGCGCGAATTAATCAAATGCTCAGCAATCAGATTCGAAAGCAGTCGCGCTCCAGCCAATCAGATTCGAAGGTAATCGAAAGTTGCAAGCTGATTGGCTGATAGTATATACATAGGCAGAGGCTATATAGCCTCTGCCCAGGTATGAGCTTTCCTTGCAAGGCCCACTTTCTTGACATTCTTTCCTAAGGCACATTCCTTCGACAAAAAGTCAAATATATTCGGCTGAAGAGCTCTTTCAGTCAAGAAAACTTGCAGACAGGGGTTTTTCAACACGAGCTACAAAACTGCTATCTCAGTTCAAAACCCCATGTTGAAGGTGAACTATTTCCTTTAACGGCATGTTCACTGTTTTGTACCTAGTTATATCTGCTCCTGCATATGCTTGAATGTCTTGAGCGTCCGCCGATGTGCAAGCCTGTTGCAATACTGCTCCGCCTATGTCAAGCTCCTGTTGGCTGCCACGGCCATGGGACCGACAGCGGTGTGGTCCAGGTGAAAGTGGTGAAACACCGTGAACAGCGTAGACTACCCTGCCTGACTGCCACCTGTCACCCTGAACACAGTGTGACCCGTCTGAACACAGTGTGACCCGTTTGAACACAGTGTGACCCGTCTGAGCACAGTGTGACCCGTCTGAGCACAGTGTGACCCGTCTGAGCACAGTGTGACCCGTCTGAGCACAGTGTGACCCGTCTGAGCACAGCCGGCGGCGGCGTGTTTTACCGGCGGGCCCTGCTGCGCCGCCGCCGTACTGCTGTGTGTTGTGGAGGTCAGTGTCGCTGAGAGCGGTGTGCAGGCGGCGGCGGCGGGGCGGTGGCGCCTCCCTCCGCGCGCTGGATATCTGCCGGTCCTTCCATCGGCCGGCCCGAGTGTCGGGCAAATATGGTTTGCCACGCGGACGGTGGACACAGCGGCCCCGCGGCGGGGGCGGGGGCGGCCGCTGGGGTCGGGATGATGACCCCCCGGGGCAGGGGCGGCCGTGAACCGCGGCTGACTGACCGTACAAGACACTGACCCTGGCCAGTGACCCTAGAAGACACTAGGACCCTGGCCAGTGACTGTCTTTTTCCCCAGAGTCTCGTCTGTGGGCATTTCTAGGCTGACCTTTCACACAAAATCCCCACGGCGGAGACAGCTGCGTCGGGAAAGGTGACGGCCGTTGTTTACCCACCATTGTCGCCTCGATCTGCCGCGGCGAGACTGCCGGCCGCCGCTGTCTCTGCAAACTCCACAGCTAATGGAACGGTGCGAAATACGAGACAAGAGATAACGAGCGCAGGTCGCGCCGACTCGGACCCGCCTAACGAACGAGCCGTGTGCCGCGTGCCCCCGGCCGCCGGGGTCGGGGCCTGGGTCGGGGTCGACGCTCCCCGTCCACGTGACGCTGACTGGCCGCCGGCGGCGGTGCGGTGCCCTGAGGCGATGTGTCACCGACCCTGGCGGCGGCGGGGCCCGCGGGACTGTCCCGTCCAGCGACACACGTGTCTTGTCTGTGGCGTGGGCTGGGTCGAGGACTGTGACAATGAGTAACTCGTTATCCACGTCCGTATCGGGCAACATGGCTCCGGCCTCACCCCCTGCCCCCCCCCCCGCTCCCCCCCGGATCGTGCGAAGTCGCCGGTGTCGGCTGCTGCAAGTCGACAGCGCTCGCTCTCCGACCTTCTCTCCCCATCAGCGACGACTCGTGGTGAGCACTAGTGATGTCATTTTCCAAATTCCTGTACCGAAACATTTCGCTCCAATTACAAACAGGAGTCATCTATTGGGTTGTACCAACCCCTATCTGAACTCCGTTTGGTGGAAGATTGTGGTCCTTTATAGACAAATGTCCAGGGTGGGATTTCGGGCCTGATTTTTTTAACAGTCTTGGTCGCTGTTATCTCTAAGGACTATCAATAGATTTAAGACTGGGTTACTATGGATATATTCGGTCGCTTTAATTTGTTTAAAAATAGTAAACTGTTACAAATCGGTCAAATTGGGACATTTTTTGGCTCAAACACACAAAGGATACATATATTTGGGACAACCAAAATACTCACTAGATTTGGTATGGAGTTGGTTTGAAAAAAAAAAAAAAAAAAAAAAAAAAAAAACAAAAAAACACAAAAAAAAAAAAGAAAAGTGTCCAAAATTTATAAGCCTGACCGCCGATAGCCGAATCGGTCACACCATTTTTTCGGTAACCAAAATTTTGGTTACCGATTGACACCACTAGTGAGCACACACTATCCCCCGCGCGCCTTCCCCTCTTCCCTCCCTCCTGATCGTCCGGTGTCGACGACAGGAGACCGGGGTCCTTCTGTTGACGCCGCTGTCGACCCGTACATCCCCTCCCCGCCCCCACTGCAGTCCAATCAGCACCGTGGCTGGAGTCGAGTCCGATGCCTCCCTCCATGCCGACCGCCCCCGCGGCTCGGGATGCTAACCGCCACGCAGCACGGCCGTCTTGGATGGCAAGTTATTATCATTCCTGCTGGTCTGGGACATATGTGGTGCTGACTAGTGGTGCCAATCGGTACAGACATTTTCGGAATTCCGACTTTGTCCGAATACCGATTCGGTTTTCGGACCGACATAGGCATATTTCTTTGGACATTTTCGGAAATACAATGCCTAATGATGGATTGTCCTGAAAATCATTTCGTTACTTTTCATAAAAAGTAGTCCTGTATTTAAATGGATAACGGATATATGATGACTGGATGATGGATGGATGATGGATTGGATGAAATATATAGTAATTTGTGTCAAATAACGCTACAGTTAGGATATCCGAAAGCCTTCGGATATCCTAACTGTAGCGTTATTTGACACATATGACTCTATTTATGCATATATGTATTGGGAATGATACACTGGATGTTTTACATTTCATATCATATATATGTTGTGCTTTCGGACAAATTTCGTACAAACAATGATTTTCGGACAGTTTCGGACCGGGGGGGCCAAAGTCATATGGTAGCATTGGGCGTGACTTTCTCGTATCTGCCCATAGGCTAATGGGCGTGGTGGAACCTTACTTTTGGGGTGTAGCTACAACCCCAAACTTCAAAAAGTGCAACCCCAATGACAAAAGTGCTAACCCCAACTTTTTAAAAGAACAAAGTGGTCTTCCATGTGACATTGAAGTTTTGTTAAACTATAAAGAAGGCATTCGCTTCGTTATTTTGTCTCTCTCACAGTTGAAGTTCTATTGAAGTCGTTGTTATTATTTGAGTTGGAGAGTATTTTCATCTTCTTCACTTCTGCTTGAGGATCCGACCAACAGCACCATTTGGGACGGAGGCCAGGCGGTCGGCTCATGGAGTAGCCTGTTTACACCGCACTTTATATATTCCGCGGAAAATTTTCCACGTATTTCTTTCTACATTTTCGGCCGTAATTTCATCTCGTCGCATTGGCGCAGCACACGACACGCGAGCAGACACGCGAAAGAAAGTAGATCGGAAGCACGGTACCCAAAATCTAGGGAAATTACGGCCGAAAATGTAGAAAGAAATACGTGGAAAATTTTTCCGCGGAACAAATTGTGGTGCGGTTTGTAATACAAGGCCTATGACGGCCTTTGCGGCTTGCGGGAGTGCAATGGAATGATCACTGTGCAGGGGCCCGGGAACGATTTCAAAGTTGGGGGGGGGGGCAAAACCAAATTTGGCTAGCCAACCCTTTTTTCGTCGGATTTCGACTTTTTCTTCAACTGGAGCCGTACGGAGATTTTCATAATGAATTATTTTTAAAAACACTTGAAAATTACAATAAATAATATTTCAGTGTGACCAATAGAACGTATCCCCATTGACCATGTGCTTAAACTTGTAGCGGTGTATTAACCCGCGCCCGGGTGGGGCCTCCGGAGACAACTTCCACATTGGTGGATGGGGGGGGTTCAACAATCCCCCCGTCTAACTCGAATAACGATAAAGTGATAAAAAACGCGGAAAAAAAATCGTTTTAAGCTCTTAAGTAAGTAGCATTCGAAGTTACAGAACAATTTTTAGCTAAGGTCAATATTGAGGTTACCCAGAGGTCTATCAAAGTCAATTTCACCAGTTTTTGGACTTCGCTTCGAACCACCCGGGTGTTATATCTCGTGAACTATGATAAGCTTAGGATCAAACGGAAAACAGAAATCGAAAGCTAATTAAATTTTGCAATCGCACTGATTGTAATCAAAATTGAGCTCAGATCAAATAGTTTAGGCTCCAGAGGTTCATCGAAGGTCAAAAATGCAGTTTTGGTAGAATTTTGGTTTTCACTTAATAATTTTTATTCTAATAATGATAGAGCAATGATAAACACTCATTCGTCCGTGCGTTCCGACAAAAAGGCGCTTTGAAACATATACATGGTTGATCTTTTCAAGGTCAATTTTCGAAATTTGATCTCAAGGGTCAAGTCATTTGGTGACCTGGGTAGGTCAAGTTGCATATGGGTTCGATGCGGCCAGACGAGACAAATCACATTTGGATGGTCAACAGATCGTCTCTATCCTCTTTTTATATTCAAAAGTTATTAGCAAATTCATTGCTGTAATTGACCTCAGATGACTCTAAATGACCTAGTAGAGATCAAATGCACAACTGCCACCTTAATCATCCAGAAACGAGCCCCAAAAAACATGATCTAAAGATAGCTTGATCAGTCGTATATTTTCTGAATTGGAAGCATTTGTTTATTTTCCCATTCACTCATAATGGGGAGGTCAGAAAATTGACCTGACCTTAGGTCACCGATACAAAAAATCAAATATTTACAAGTTGTATGTACTTATAATATTATACAATACTGCAAGTTTCAAATCTTTCGAACAAAAACTGTGGCTTTGGCACAATCACAAACATTTTGGAAGGCAAGGTCACTGAAAGTGACCTGAGACCTGATGACCTGACCTCGGTTGACTTGAAATAAATGTTTTGTCAAAGTGTGGGAAATTGATGTTCAAACAGCTATGCAAAATTTGGCGGCGCTGCGCGCCGCCGTTTTCCCGCTAGTTCCGGAAAACACCTCAGGGGCGGGGTCAAAATGACCCCTTTTTCCCCCACCGGGCGGAAGGTTAATTAACCGGCATTCTGGGTCTCAGCCTGAAACGCCATTGGCCGGAGATTGGGCTTTTTCGCCCCCTCGTTATTTTTTCGGATCCAATAACCGCAGCGAGACACGCAAGACGGCAAATCAGAAAGCTTCTCAATGAGACCAGTGCTAAAGCGTACGCATTTTATATTATTATTAATATATATATTATATATATATATATACGTATTATATATATATATCTATGATATATATATAATAAATAAGGTCATATGTCATGTCACAGTCAGGAAAAGGTCAAATGTTTGCCATTGAGTTTTTGGGTTCATGCTTCCATTCGGAAGCCGTATATGAGAGTCCACAGCTCGGGCAAAGTTATCAATACTAAAAGTGGGACTGCGAGAATTGTGCCGCTTTAGTTAAACTAGTTCTGCGTTGAAATGTAATGTTACAAGTCAAGAAATACAGCAAATATAACTAAAATAAATGTTCTCACCGAGTCCGACTGATCTGCATGGTGTGAAGGCGTGGCACACAGCGCGTTACAATTTTTGTTTTTTAATAAAACAAATGTGACTAAAAGTGACTATGGTGATATATATTTTTCTGAAAGGAGTGCATATTAAACCAATAGTTTGTAAACAGTAACTTGGGGCAGGTAAAATTTAAATCGCATTTATTACTAAATATTTAAGAAGATTTCTCAAAAAAAATAAGGTGACACAGTGGTCAGCCTCAGGGACGTTAGCCAAGGGGGCATAAGGGCCACGCCCCTTCACCCTGAGCCGAAATAAAATTCACACTAGATATATTGGGATTTTCTGACGACCCGATCCCTACCCCCTCCCCTGGTGTCAGGAGCATATGATTCAAGTGCAATGTGCATTTTTTTTTCCGACGTGCTCCCCCCCGAGATAAAAAACCTGGCTTACGTGTCCTTGGGTCAGCCCAGGTGCAAAACCCCCAATCTCAAAAAATAGTTCCTACGCCCCTCCCATTAGGGTTAACATGTTAAAAAGGTCACTGTTTCAAGCCAAGTTTTCGAGAGCTTTCTTGCAATTAAAATATATTCAAATTTGTTATCATAGGAAATAAAAGGTTGAGCGTATTTATTTCGATTTTTGGGATCAAAATGTCAAGCCCAACCAACGGTTCTCGAGTTATTAGCCAAAGTATGCAATCGCGCCGCGCGCCGACTACTTTTGCAGTACCAAGATGGCCGCCGTCATAAAACAACTCGGCCAATGGGGGTCGCAGGGACAATGCTTACCATTACGCTTATATCTGAAGTTGTTGATCGAAACAAAAGCGCCATACATGTCGCAAGTATGATGCAGCCATATCTGGTGTATTATTCTAGATGAATAGTTGTATTCTGTATTGAGTATTGTAGTGTATTTCTGTATAGTGTATTGTAGTGTATTTCTAGTGTATACAAAAATAAAACTTTGGAGTACCCAGTGTATAGTGCCCTGGTTTCGGACGAATAGCTGACCATGGTCTTGGACATCGTTCGAACATTGAACAAATATTTTCTGAAACTGGCACCACCAATAAGCATACATGATACGAGTATCATGTCCCAGTATGGTGTTAAGTGTTATCAATATTCAACAAGCATACTTGTGCCTGGATCCGAAGTTGGATCTGGGATACCAGTGGATCCCTCGGTATAAAATGTATGAAGAGCTTGAATCACATTGGAATTGGGATCCCTCTGCGTAAAATGCATAAAGATATGGGATCATTCTAGATCGCTCGGCGTTAAATGCTTCAGGATCTGGGAGATCAGTGAATCTCTAATTTAAAACGAGCCTTAGATTTTGAAACACAAGATGCAGGGACTGAGGTAAAAAATGTGGTCTCTTTTTTGCGTATGTAGTAGTTATGTTATGTATTTATAGCCGGTCTAGTATGTATCTTCCCTTTTTTAGTTTCTAAAACTCATCTAATTTCACTTCTGTTTACCTACATGAAGGACTGATACAAGGGAACATGTGGTACCTTTTGCTTATACACGATTGTATGCCATTCTCTGATTGGATTTAACGTTGGAAGTGGCCGGAATTGTATTATGGTACAGTGGTACTGTAGCGTGGGGGTGTGACGTGTGACGCGTGTGGTGTCTCGTAGAGAGGGGTGGGATAGTTGGTGAAGTACTTCGTGTTTTTAATGACAGAGTGGTATTGTTTCTTC